>JAHWXV010228470.1:0-22894 GCA_024586415.1 Phrixothrix hirtus | reverse complement strand
GGGGGGGGGGAGTGTTACCGGCGCATGCGTACTTAACCTTCATTACGTCACTATTACACATCGCTTCATTCGCCCACGCACAGGAAATAGGGTAATAAGGATTTCCTGCCTTGATAAGATACGAATGAATGGAATTATTCATAACGGAAATGCGATACATTAATAATACTATTTCCATCGCATTTTAGTATTGCTACAACTGTATGTAAACCCCTTGTTTTTACAAATACATTTAGCTAGAGATCTTCGAGTCTACGCCGAGCTTCGTGCTGAAGCTTTCGCCTCCAGGTCGTGCCCCGTTGTGCACGCTGCCTGCGAGTGCCTCTCTACGCGCAACATTTAAGTACACAGGCCGTTATTGTTTATTCTTCGAACACCAAATCAAATTTAAACAATCTCAAGCGTTTTATTTCAACAAATTACGAAGTGTTTTCGACGCCAACCGACGCCGACAACAGGCGGAGTTTCGCTTTGCCTATGGAGCCAATCAACAACTGAGCTCATTATAGCTCATGTTTTGCGTATTAACATTGAATGCAGCTAGTGTTGTTTTAGAATTGTTTAGAACTTTCAATCTAAGTAATTTTGTATGTAACGATTTCACTCAGTCATGATTTTGTTTCGTTTTTACAGATGAGTGTATTTAATTTAGCTAGGCATGTACTTGACCGCTCGCACAAGTTACACAGGCTATGTATGTATTATTATTTATGTAGAAGGTCTGTAGTATAATATATTAGATAGCCTTATCACTTTACTTTGGGTATATTTATATGATGCTTAGTAGTTGGCTTGTACAAGATTCATGACTTTCATGTTTTATTGTGATTGTTTAACAACTGCATTAGTACTCTAGTTAGTTGCATTCATTCTGAGTTATTTATTTTATCCTAATTTACTTGGAGATAGTTTTGCAACTTTGGTTTAGACGTAGTTTGGTAAGCTGAGATCTCTGTTACTATACTCAGTAGATTTTAGACTTTGCATGTACTTTACCTTGATTTTATGTATCGTTGTATGATTTACCAGTAATCAGGCAGTTAAGGTGGTTATGCATAAAGCAGATAGGATCTAATACCGCAAAATCGTTAACTTGCGAACTGTTGACTCATTAAGTGCGTTGTTACTACCGAGCATCTCACGAAGCTTCCGCACAGCCTCTGCGAAACACTCTCCAAGCTTATAATGCGTTTTAAAATCAAAACTCATTGTTCCGTTGAAAAGAGCTTCATAGCAATTAACCGGAATAATCACAGATGGCAGAACTTATAAAGACAATGTCGCCAAACTAACACGAAAACAATGGCGCCCAATTCAAATCCGGCGTTCTTCTTGGGACACCCGTTATAATTTATCCGTACTAAAATGAAACGCAAATTTGTAATTAAAGGATTTCAATTTTATTCCATGAAGTTTGGGGTTTAGCAGCTTTAAATGTGACAATTTTAAAATATATAAAATGTCAATCAATAAACAACTGTCGTTGTTATAGTAAATTAAAACTAATGACTACATCTAAAAAGACATCCTTTAGATTTTGCAGAGTCTCTTATGAATTATCTCGTTAGTAAAGATTTGTGTGCTCGGCGTATATATAAATTGTTTTCTTGAAGAAAATTACTAATAACCTTGACAATTTCTGAAATTTCAAATTTAATTTTTCCTTCGTTCCAATCAATGAACGTGATGTATCTTGTACGTTTTAGATGTAAGAGTAAACTGAAAATCCCTATAAGGTGAATATATTAGACGTATTGTCCTAATCTCATGAGAAATGACCAAAATATTACGCTATTATATAACTTTCTGCTCGCGTAAAGATTATCTTGGCTTTTTAATAATAAATTATCCCGTCTTAATAAAGTATTGTCTTTGAGTATAAATTAATTAAGGGAATATAAGAAATTTGACAATTACTTAAGCCTTACACACTTACATTGTTATAGCAAACGTTTTATCGCGACATTTCACACAAAACGGTTATTGATTAAAAAACTGTGCTGTGTTGTCACAAAAATGACTTTTCTGCCCTCTAGCTATAAGATACTCGGGAAACCTGAGCGACGATGCTATAAACTAAAAATGGGCCAAGAAATTTACAATAAAAACTAAAAGGTGCGTCTTAGCGCCGCTAAACTGTCAAAGAGAATGACATATTGCTGTTGACGTTGAAAAACGACCTATTAATAATGTTATACTAAAATAGAGGATCAGAAGGGAAATTAAATTTTATAAAAGTAACTTAGAGATTTATAACAATACATTTGCATATTTTGCTATTTTGTCTTATACATAATGAATATATTAAACAATAAAGGGTCTATTCATTTTTGCTTAATTTATGGAAAATTTAAATGCGAAAGTAAAACGAAAACTAATTTTTGTAAGGGTTGCTTTAGCATTTTAAAAAATTCAGTTTTCAGCGAAAAGGACGAATAGATTAGCTAACAATCTCAGTAACTAAAACGACTAAAATAAGGTATTACAAGTTTTAACAACACCAATCCATGCGTTAAAAACGAGCATTAACCGAAATTAGAAAATAACAACTTGTTAATTAGGTTAACAATAAGAGTGAGAACATTTGACAACAATAATCAAACTGCCTCGTTTGGTAATAAAATTACTTTTGCAGTTTAACTTTTGCACCAACTTTGTTAGTAGTACACATTCCACTGGAAACATTTTTGACAGTTGTCTAAAAATTGCATTGTTGGAGCGTCAAGGGGCATCTTTTCAGTTTGAAATATTCTTTATCTAAATTACTACAATAAAATTTTGTGAAAAGCATTGAAATTGGTGATAGCGAGCCTAACGCAATTTTAAAATAATTTTATTCGTTATTTCAAAATCTACTGGGAATAATGTACAAAACTAGTAATTGAAAACTTCAATATTATTTGTACGTATGTTTAAATGTAATTGTAATCAAATAATTTCTGGAATAAACAACTGATTATAGTTTAAAACATTAAACAAAGGCATTAAAATTGAAATATAAATGCATTCCCTTCAGCTGATTTCATCAACTGTAAAATTTAATTAAACTTTCAATTTATAGGACAATTTACAAGCAATATATGCATTTACTAAATGTACAAAATAAATTTAATGTGTTTGCGCCCATTGTGTAAATTGCATGAGAACCAACCGTATGATTATAAACAGAGCAGGTAGTTTTTAATTTCAACAAATGGCAAGCTTCGAAGCACCATTTTATTAAATAACAAATCCAATTTACTAGACAAATAAAAAAAATATATATATTGCGCTTTATGAGTTCTATAGAATGAAATTCTTACTTTTAAGTAACTTTTATAAAGCTTATATCGGTTAAGTGTTGCGGAATGAGAATGCTACGTATAGTCCTCCACTTCTCAGAGTTGAACTCGCTCAAGTGGACTACCTTTAACTTTATGATTGCAATAGCCTTTTATTAACTTATTTTATTGACCCACACATCCTAAATCAGCAAATTTAATTTGTTTTTTAACATGATAAAAGTGTTCAAACATTGCCCTTTACAATTCGAATTCTTTGCACCTGATTTACTTCCACCGCTTTAGTTATTGATCAATTTTTTAGTTTTTTATTCATAGTTCAAGTCTCGATAACGACGCTCATAACTTATCACACAGGTAAAATATTTTATAAACGTAAAATTGCATTCGGGTAAATTTGTTAATTAAAATCGATATTTATAAGATGCCTAATTTATAGAGTAAAATGCCCAGGTAAAAAGTAAGAAAGTTCAATTCACGAGCACTTTACATTACTAGCCTGAAACTACACTTAAAATTACGAAACTGGTTCAGGGTTGAACTGTAATTTACTTCTTTTATAATGAGCTTAGACGGCGGTCTCCAATAAACGCTGTAAGCCGCATACGGCGTGACGCCATACGCCGCAGCTGTATGCGTACAATGAAAATGTATAGGTGCGGTTTGTCTTGTACGCCAGACGCGGCGGCTAACTGTCGCACGTGGCTTTTAGATGTTGTATGCGACGTCTTTTGTAATTTTTGGGCATTGTAGCGTCAGACGTTGCGATTAACTCTTGCAATAATGGGTAAAGTTAACAAAGAGAAAGACGAATTACTAATTGAGTTGGTTAAGGACCACAAAGAATTATATGATGCTAGTAATAAGCACTTCAAAAACAACATTGTGAAACATAAATGCTGGGAAGAAATAAGTACTCTTATTGATTTGTTAGGTAAGTTTAATAATAAACTTTATTTTTTTCAATAGAATATATTATTATTAACAAACGTATGAATGTAATATTTTATGTATTGCCATTCTGCCAACCCAATCGTCCCTGTGGTGAGCAAATGCATTGTTTTACTTCATTTCTAATATTTATTGCTGAAACACTTCAGCTCCGCCTGTTCGTCTCAGAGGACGCATATTTTGAGTACGCATTCCTTCATTTCTACTGTTTGAATTATTAACGCTACATGTATTTATATTTTACCTGATATCAACATATTATGTAGACAACAAGATGTCATAATAAGAGTGTCTATAGTATTTGGATCCATATATTATCTAGGTGTATGAAAAACTCCTAATATGTTTGCCAAGATGCCAAATCCACTTTCAACGGTTCTGCGAGCTCTGCTGAGTCGATAGTTACATTGCCTTTTCTCAACATCTTCTTGGCTTTGAGCAAAAGGGTATGGCTTCATTAAACGGGGAAATAACTCTCCAACTAAAAACTGAGGCACAAATATATTTAAACCAGGAAATTGTATGTCAGGAGGGAATGGAAAATTCCCACTTTGGATCTGTCTTCTCATTCCCGACTTAGAAAATATTCCGCTGTCTCCTTCCTTTCCATAGAAATCAATGTCCACACGTATAAATTTACAGTCAGTACCTACCACAGAGAAAAATTTCTTGTAGTTAAAATAAATTGAACCTGAATTGGGAGCACACCTTATACGGCAGTGCTTGCCATCAATTGCACCACAACAAGGAAAGTTCCATTGTGACATAGACTTTTCGCCAACAGTTTTTAAAATTTATTCTGTAACATTTGGTAAATATATAGCTACGAGGTGCTTACACAAGGCTTTTAGCGTCTCTTTCATAATCACAGATATGTAGTAGCTATGTGTTATTCGAAATTTAAAGGCGAGCGACCGCGTGCTTTCTCCAGTAGCCAAATACCTGGAGAAAACATAAAATTAATGATTGAAAGTTGTTAGCTTCAGATTGCAAAAAGCGATGGAAAAGTCTTCGGGGCCAATATAACAAAAAGAAGAAGGACTGTGGAACTGGTTCAGCTCAAGTAAATGCACATTGGGAATATGGAATCCTAATGCCATTTTTATCAGATAGCGTCAATAATAGACGGTATGCATTTTTTGTTGCTAGCTAAGTATAGTGCGATCATTTTATCGAACATATCTGTACACATACTAAACGGTCATTCTGTATATTATAGTCATACTTTTATTCTAATTAAGTACCTATTTTCCATCTTAGTGCCTATTGTAGTATAATTTATATAATTTTGTGCTCATTGCAGTGAAACTGTAACAAGTATTTCGTCGTCTACGCAAGAAGGCACCCAAGACCACGCGCAAAATACAGAAAAAGACATCCACGCTGATACACAAGAGCATATACATGAGGATGTGCAAGAAAATACACAGGGAGGAGTACAACAGCCGAATGAACATCATCCTCCAAAGAAAAGAAGAAAGCCTGATTCCGCACTGGAAGTACTAAATAAAAAGGAGGCCCAAAGGATTCTACTATACGAAAAACTTCTTGGGAGTACTGCTTCACCCCCACCACCACCCCGCCTCCATTAGCTGTAAAAAAATTCTTTAAATCAATAGCGGATATCGTGGAAACTTTTCCAGCAAGGGACCAAGCAGATATTCGACTGAAAGTTTGCCGACTCGTGACTGAGACCGAAATTAGACAGAATACACGACAATATGATCCAAATCAGTATGTTCCACGTACACCTCCTATATCACCTGGCAATTCAAATCCATATACGCCACAGATCCAGTACGCTGGTACTCAATTGACGTCACCAAATGACTCCAATTTATGGATGTAATAATACTATTTTTGTTAAATGAATAAAGAATACTAGTTATTTTAATTATCAAAACTCTTGCTTCATTGTTACAGCTAAATTTTCTGCCGCATTAATAGGAATCTGCTATCTTTTTGATGGCTATCTTGATAGGTAGTTCTCAATTAGTGTCAATACACGCGCAAACTGTTCCTTTGACGCACGAAAATATTCAACAAACTTGATATCATTATTATGAAAATGATTCAACAATAATTTGAAACAACCTTCTATATTCCACTCTACAAATAAATCGTGTTTTCTTCGTCTCCTTTTTCCCTGCGACGTTTGTATTAGGTTATCGTCATCCTTCTCCTCTGCAAGTAAAAAAAGCGTTAAAATTGTTTCACTATCCATTTTTCATTACCCAGTTGACAACAGAGCGTGCTTGTCTGTTACCGACTGCATGTGTTGTGTGACCGCGTGAAGTCGCAAGCGACGTACACAAACACTGTACGCCACGACAGCAAGTACTTGACGTAGCGCATGGCGTAAGAACTGGATACCGCTGCCTTAGTCAGAATAGCAACCAATTTGTATACAGTCAAAATAACTCAGAATCTATCAACTTTTGTTATGAGGCCTGATAGGCTTTCGTGGTAAACGAAAACGTAAACTCGAAAGGAATTTTATGAAGATTGCATGCTTATTACCTTGAGCTTCATGTGTATGAATGGCATAAATGGTTTTCTGAAGGCCACATAATCACCTTCCGCCACAGCCGTTGTTGAAGCGAATGTGCGTCGCCTTGAAAGCCTTGTTTTGGAAAACAGGTTATTGAAAATATGAGATATTCCATCTATCATGGACATAAGTATAGGAATTACCCACGATCATCTAAAATTTTGCAAACTTTACGCTAGGTGAGTCCCGAAAATATTAACGTTTGATCAAAACCCAAGCTTGTCATGTTTCTGTAGCTACCGATCATTCGTGAAGTCGCAAGCGACCTACGCACGCTATACGCCACGTCAGCAAGTGCTTGACGTAGCGCATAGCGTAAAAATTGGAGACCACCGCCTTAGCCAGAATATCAACCAAATTTGTACACAATCAAAATAAATCAGAATCAATCATATTTTGTTATGAAACCTGATAGGCGTTCGTGGTAAATGAACACGTAAATTCTCCAGGAATTTTACGAAAATTTCATGCTTAGTACCTTGAGCTTCATTTATATGAATGGTGTAAACGGTTCTCTGAAGGTCATATAATCACGTTCCGCCACACCCGTTATTGAAGCGAATTTGTTTCGCCTTGATAGCCTTATTTTGAAAAAAACCTGTTATTGGAAATATGAGATATTCCATCCATCATAGACATAAGTATAGGAAGTGTTAACCCAATTACCCACAACCATTTAAAATTTTGCAAACTTTGCGCTAGGTGAGTCTCGAAAATATTAACGTTTGATCAAAAAGCAAGAGTGTCGTGTTTCGGTAGCTATCGATCATTTGCACCGTATTGAGTTTGAAGGCAGTAATTTTCTCGAGCAACCGCTCCATTGCATTGTGTTGCACCACAATCAAAAATCTACAGCAAAGAATGGCGTCATAAAAATTTTGTTACCAAAAAGTTCAAAAGCATTCTATCAGCCGTTAAAGTTGTGACTTTGTGGTTTTTGGACCTACACTGCTTACTTTTTACGGATTTTCTCCCATGAGACCCTCTTAAACGCCAAATATTACAGCGACGTCTTGAAAAATGAAGTACGTAGAAGAAACTGCAAGAAGAAACCTAAAAAGCTTTCCAGTGATGTCATATGTTAGAAGACATTGCAAGATCGCAATATTAATCAGAATACGCTGAAAGATCATCGCACACCCACCACACACTCCTGCTTTAGCCCCGAGTGATTCTCACTTATTTGATGATTTTAAGAAATTCTTCAGTATACACAGATTCTCAAATGCCAAAGAACAAGAACACAATGTTCGTCAGTGGCTAGGGAGTCAGAACAACTCTTTCTATAAGGTAGTTATAGACGATTTGCCGTCACAAGGAGAACAATGTATTTCTGCTGATGGAGAATACCTCGAAAAACAATGTTGAATTTGAACAAGTCGTGTTTCTTAAAAAAATATATTTTAGATGAACTTTGAACCACCCTCATATATTACTTTGCAGTGCAGAGAAATCATACGTTTATAGGCAAATTTTGAAGGGCTCCTGTAATAACCGTATATCCAACATTTAATCTAAAATAAATTACGCATCGGCAAAATTTATGATTTCAATTGTACATCATTATGGTGCACCTATAATACAATCTAAGACCTAGAAAATTTGTATTGTTGCCAATTTTTGTTCACAATTTTAGTTAATGAATAGTTTTTCCTATTTATTATTGTGCATATGTGATAAATTGTTCTATCTGGAACAAATTTAATATTTTATGTATAGATAGTTCAGATAGTTGATATAAAATAAGTTAATAGTTTAAACCTATTATTGTTACGGGTACATACCTACTAACATTTATTAATTAATTGTAATTTAATAATTTGGTGTTTAAAATTTGATTATGTAGTTAATAACGTGTTACTATAGTATCTTTATACAGGACTATCAGAATAAGAAAGAAATTTTTAAGTGATGTTTCTGAGCACATTATAAAAAATAAGGCCCTCGCCATTTTTGGCAAAGAGGGCGTTAATAGTATATTATATGCCAAGGGACTAAAGACCTTCTTTTAATCCCAAGGGATTAAAATTCGCTTTAGTCCTGAGGTATATACAGGGAATTTGAAAAAAAAGCTACCTAGTTTTAATGTGCCCTAGAGTCTGTACAAAGTGACATACACTACTCTAGTTTGCGGTGTTTGATTCATCAACTGTTCAAGTTTTGCTCCAGTAAATGCAATAATTCAGTTTCTGCAGTTGGCAGGCCTGCTTTGACCTTCAGAATAACGGCGCCAGTGCTTAGTTCAGTTCAGACGTTCAGTGCAGTGCAATGGTTACTCCGCAACAGAAGGAGCAATGTGTTATTTGACTTGTACAAATGGAGTCTGTTATAACAACGCAACGTAATTTTAGACGTCAGTATGGTGTTGAACCATTTACGGCAAAAACTATCCCTAGTTGGCTAAAGTCTTTCAAGTAAACCGGTAGTGTTTTAAAACCTAAATCTCCAGAGGTAGACCAATAACTTCTGAAACTAGTGTTGAACAGATCCGTGTTTCATGTGTTCGGAGCCGAAAGAAGTCATTGGTCACCGCAAAGCCCGGACTTGTCCCACTTAACTTTTTCTTGTGGGGCCACATAAGAAATTTTGTGTACGGTGAAATGATTCGTGACATCAATCATGTACGGGAAAGAATCGTCGCAGCGGTAGAATTAGTTACACCTGATGTTGATGAATACGTGGCGAGAAGTGAAATATCGTCTCAACGTGCGTAGGGCAAGAAATAGATCTCACATTGAAGTTTACTAACGTCAAAAAACTTGAAGGTGGCCTCTTTCATTGTATGTATTTGTTTATATAGTTTTCAATTAATTTCACCATTAAATATATACATAAAACTAGGGAATTCTTTTTCAAACATCCTGTATATTAATTTTTTCACTTTTAAAAGATTTGAAATTAAAGAGGTCGAAGAAAATATAATTGCATTATTTTGACTTTGACAGTTCTTTTGATTTATCAATGCTTACGGCAATATGTAATTTAATTGGTTAATTTTTTTTATTGTCATGGATTTACTTTGTTTATGCGGGAAGTAAATTACCTTGGGATTAAAGTACGATGTTAATCCCTTGTCGCTTTAGTTATGACAAAAAGTGTCTAAACATGGCTTTGTAATCCCATTTACTTGTATAATATCTATATATTTATAGATTATCTTAGAAATACACAGATAAAATAACTTATTCTAGGGATTAGGCTAAATGGCCACTTCTTTAGCAATTCTACTGATCGGGCTCCTCATAAGTTTTTGAAGTTATGAGGAGTCCGATCAGAGAGCAGAGATATTCCTGCAATATTTGTATTGCAGGAATATCTCCTATGGTAATACATTCAGCTAAATACGATTTATTGTCTTCAATCTTCAATATAGGATATAAAATGGCCAACGATTTAAGATAAGTATTTTTGTTTCATTTCATTTAAAACTTTTGAATCGTAGATTTTAACTTGAGAAACCTTTTTACAGTATTATGGCCGAGATACCCGATTTTATGGTTGGGCATAGTACAAAATACAGAGTTTTGAACTCTTCTAAGAGCATCAAATCAAACAAAAAGCTTATTCTCTAAAAATGATCTATGTATCGCTAGAAATTTAGATAGCTTTACATACCAACTTGATTACATTTAGCCAATCTGATCGCATTGTCCTGTTTATATTAAGACTAATCGCAGAACTGTCATCTTCATTCATTCATCACAGCTTCCTTGACATATCCATCTAGCAATGAACTAGCCAAATTTTCCATGATACTGAAAAGAGAGAAAGCAATCCATCGTTAATTATTTGCTAAACTGTTTCGAATCTTCTTTCAGTAAATGGCTTGTAAAATGCAATTTCATATTTAGATAATAGTATAAGTGGAATTTTGAGTAGATTTGTTCAAACTTCACTCCACAAAACTTTCTAAATAACTAATAGCATATTTTCAGAATTTACCCAAATTTCACTTAGTGTGCTTTACTTTTCCTCCATAACGTCAAACACAGAAATTTCCTATTTTATTTTGAAGTCATGTTCAACAAAATTAAATTTATGAGAGTAGGCTTATTTTTATATTGTGAAGTTGCGCTATGCGAGGAAATCTTAACTATTATCAAATAAGAGAAATTAAATGTAATCTGCCTGAATATTGTTTGCAAATACACACTAAGATATATTTAGCGTGTCCTTTATTTTGGACTATAATTACATTTTTTTTGTTGTTTCTCATTTAATCAAGTTACTACACTGCAAGTGTAAAAAACATATGTCAGTAGGATGTAGAACCTGATGTAGTTCTTCAACCCCTTAAAGTTTACTCGTCAACAGTAATTGCGCTGAAGAGCTGGTTTTAGGTGCCTCTCAAAGACAAGAGAACCGAAAAGAAAGAATGTGCGTCGGAATAATAATTCTTTGTCCTCTTATGCGCATCCGTAAATTATCCCAAACTTGTTGTCAGCTTCAAGAACAATTTTATTTATGGCTTGGTAATAGGGGGTGTGCTAACCATCAAGACGTTATTCAAGCGATCAGCGTGATTTAGATTAAACAGCAATGAACCATTAAACAGAATTTTATTAGAAACAAAAAAAAATTAACTTTTATGCAATTCTATAACTTGATCTAATTGTTTTGCTGTGTTCAATTCTTTCAACACGGTTACCAATAAATTTCAAACCTACTTTTAATTTCTATGTTTCTTATTACTAAACATTTATTCTGTGCTAATGCTAACATAGATATCTTATGCAGCAATTTAACCTACATTGTTTCTGTTTGAAATACTTTTAAATAAACTTAAATAATTTTAATTTATAATTTACTGACATTCCCTTATCTTTTATAGCATTTCAGACATACTGCCATCTTCTTAAATTAGACTTAATTTATAAATTGGCCTGGTGTTTCCTTCGTTATTTAATTTGCCTGTTGTTGTCCACTTCTGTTTTCTGTACTGCTCGTCGTTACTCTTAACGGTGTCACCCCAAATTGGTTTGCTGCTGGCTTCCTTTTATTTTTCTGTGTCAAACCCGCATGTCACTGATTTTAATGCGATTATAAATATTGTGAGTAGTATTACAGCAGCAACGCCCAGTATTTCAATACTAACTTAAGCTTTAGCTTACTTAAACCTTGCTCTGTGTCCATCGAAACCATTGTAGTAATAATCATTTCCACAGCAACAAATTATCGCTTAAGTAAGCTGAAGCTTAAGCTACAATTGAAATACCGGGCATAAGTCCACCGATTCCCGCTGCATGCTTGTGAATTTTCCTTAACATTGTTTGGTCCACATCTGTCACTTCTTATTGTTTACTATTCACATCCATAAATTGTAATTGGCTCACCGATTTTACCTCAAACAACTTGGTCAGCTTTTGTTGGTATCTATTTATCAAGTTCAAGTTTACTGGCCTTGCATATGCCGCAACAACCTTGGCATTTATTTGCTACGTTGCTTTAATTATTGTTGATTTGTACTGTATGACACAGTTTTGAGTTATTTTTATAAGTCCTGTAACATTTAGTGTTACATCTTGCAGACTCCCGGAACAGATCAAATCTAGTCTTACATTATTTGGTGCTATAAATAACCATGTATTATCTTTATACAATGTTTTCCATATCGACTGCGTTATTCTTATTTGACTCTTTCTAGATTCTGGCTCTTCTGTTCTGTGAAATATATAATCTATATCACAGTTTGGATTGTCCTCCATATCGTTTGTTGCTCCCGGTGTACATAAAAACTTTGTTTCTGATATCTTCAACTTACTGTCCATTTTATCCCATTCGACCTTTAAATATTCTTTGGAGTCATAATTTACTGCTACAGCTTCCTCCTTTATCTCCATATACGAAAAACTTCCATCTGTATTTCGAAACGGTATCGCTATTGTCGCAAACACTTCATACTCTTTGATCTCGGCAATAGCAAAATATCAATTTACTATTATTTTGTGCCCCATTTCATTCACCTGTAGTCTGTGAATTGGTCTTGGTAATAATTTTATGTTTGTCGATAACTTGATATTAGCTTCGTCTATAGTTCTGTACAATTTTTTTGGTGTTATTATATCGTATATGCTTCCATGTCTCAACTAAATGCTCAAAATGCTTCTATAATTTTCATTTAGATCCCCCAAATAGTTTCTTGCTACTTGATACGTTCCTAACATCTTTATGTTCAACTTGCTTTCATCAACTGCCTTATACCATTTTTCCATCTCATTTACTGCTTCTATCATTTTATTGACCTTGACTCTAAACCGTCTTAGTTTCTCTTCTATTTCTAGTTTACTTTTTCCATATTCTAAATACTTGAACTCAAAACTTAGGATTGTCGTTTAGCTCTTTTTGCCATTTCTTGTTGTTAAAAATTTTACTAACGATCCTCATTTCTGCCTTTTTTCTTAACTTCTTAATAACCCCTCTATCGTCCAATGTAATGTTTGATTTTGCAATTCCAAGTGATTTGTTAATGTTTGGCAATGTGTTTCTCCATCTAACTTTTTTTTGTCCTGCATAGCTGTCTTGTTTCCTGCACTACCTTTCTTCCTTGTCTTAAATCACTTCTTGTCTGTTCTTTCGAAAATTTTATTTGTATTCTGAATTCTCCTCTCTCAATTCTCGTATCACATAACTTTTCCAAATAACGCCCTGGCTCTGGGTATTGTACTACGAACTTGCTTAATCCCCCTTATATTAACATCAATAGGCATATTATCGTTAGTGCCGTTTCTTTTATTCCTCCTTAGCTCCTTTCCTTCTGGTATTTCTTCTTGTTCCCATATATTTCCTCATCATTGTATGGCAAAAATATAAGTTTCGTTATTGGTCTTTTATATATCTTCCCTTTTGTCATCACTGATGCTACTATTGCCTCTTATTTCGCTCGAAGGGACATATGTAGGTAGGATGTCGAACCTGGTGTAGTTATTCAACCCCTTTAGTGTTTGTTCTTCAACAGTAATTGCGCTGAAGAGCTAGTTTTAGGTGCCTCTTAAAGACAAGAGAACCTAAAAGAAAGAATGTGCGTCGAAGTAGCAATCGCTTGTCCTCTTATACACATCCGTAAATCATCCTCAAGTTGTTCTGAGCCTCAAGAGCAATTTTATTTATGGTTTGGTAATTGGAGATGTACTAACCACCAAGACGTTAATCAAGTGATCAGCGTGATTCAGATTAAACAGCGATAAACCATATAACAGAATGTTTATTAAAAACAAATAGCTTAACTTTTATAAAATTCCATAACCCAGATCTAATTGTTCCGCTGCGTTTAGATCTTTCAACACGGTTACCAATAAATTTCATACCTATGTTTTTTATGACTAAACAGTTATTTTGCACTAATGTTAACATAGATTTCTTATGCAGCAATTTAACCTACATTGTTTCTGTTTGAAATACTATTAATTATCCTAATTTTAATTTCTGATTTAATGGTATTTCCTTATTATTTTAAAATATTTCAGACATACACTGAAGAGAGAATGTTGCTGTGCTGCGAAATAAGTTTGTTGAATTTGATTTTGTAATGACTGCTTTGGTAACGACAAGTGCCGTCATGAATCTTGTTGGTTATATTGATTAGAGTTTACTTTTATATTTAAAGGAAGATTTTGATTGTGTATCGCTCGAAATGTTGTTACGTAAATTGCTTTTTGCACTGTCGCGACTAAAACACCACTTTTAGTCACTTGTAGGGAGATAAAATAAATTTAATTCCGCTCACTATGGCAATAACAAAAATTAACCAATCAAAATTACATATTGCTGAAAGCGTTTCTATAGCTCTTCGTAAATTAAATTCAAATAGCATTTTCCGTGAAGCGTACATTAATAAGTCGAATGATTTGTCAGTTTCAAGGTCATCCAATTTTACTTTCTTCGACCTTTTTGATTTCAAATTTATCGAACGTGCAAAAAATAATGTATATACCTCGGGAGTAAAAGTGCTTTTCAATCCATCGAGAGATTATTTCACAGGCGACAGCGAGAGAAATAAATTTTCTCTCTCAGGATTAAAAGAAGCACTTTAGTCCCTTGGCATATAATAAACTGTTGTTATCACGGGCATCCATAAAGTATTAATTTAATTATGTCTTACTTAACAAATCGTTTGCGAAGGACAAAAATGGACAACAAGGATTCTTCAGAAACTCGTATTATTCATGTTCTAGGACCATTACCTTTCTTAATATAAGTAAATGACCTACCTTCTTGTCCGAATCTGATATTATCTTATATTCTGACGTAGCTATTGGTATTGGCGATTCATCAATTGAATGTGCTATCAACAAAAAAATTAATATAATGTCGTTAGCCGAAAGTTGGTTTTCATCTACTAAGTTTAGCTTAGACGATTTAAAATCGCTAGATATTACATTCGCATTAAAAGGGGCCACTGTTCCTAATGACAAAATCATGGGAATAAGTACTTCGAAAGGAAACAGTAAATGTTGTTTTCCAATCAATGAAATATATGCATTACACTACGTATATGAACTACTAAAAATCTGCATATCTTCATTACAACGATTTTAGCGGTTTATAAATAAATCTTACCATATAGTTTTGTTCTGATCGAGACAAATTATCACAATAACTGAAAATATTTTAAAACATATAGAATCTACCTTATAAAATTAAACCTAAATGTGTGGAATCAACAAGTAAGAAGTACGAAAGCAAACAATACAAATGAACTAGATATCCAACTGATCACCAATAAAGACTTTGGGCTACCCAATGTCATTTCTTGTGTCACTTTAAGTCATTAACTGCTCTTTAAAGTTTAAGGCATAAATATACAGCTCACCTTAGCCTTTATCGACAAACTAAGCCTATTATAAAAAATTAAAGATATTTTCTTTAACTTGCTACTTAATAATTCGACAATATTAATGTGCTAATTTTCGCCATATCAAGCTCATATTGTGTAAAATAATCCACTTAATAAACGTTTGCAATAGAGGTCCTCATATATCAAAAATATTTTGATTTCATTATAAAGCACAACAAAAGCATTAGAACTATGCCAAGTTTTATTCCAATATTTTTTAGTAAATTAAGAATTTCGAAAAAGAGCAGTTATTCCAAAGAACTTATCAAATCCGGTAGTGAACATTCTACCGAATCAGCTACTCTATTACTGATTAAGCCAGTAACCAAGCTTTTTCTAGAGTAGCACTCGATTTTAGCGAAAAATTGTTGTTGCTTAAACAAACGCAGATATCTAAACTCATTCAGCTTAGAAACATTTTTGTATTAGCGAGTTTCAATATTCCCTGTAATGTCTCTCAGGAATTTAAAATATTTTCCTATTTAAATTCTATTGCGGGTTTAAAAATAGTAAAAGCTTCAGTTGCCCAATTCTAGAAAATACAAAAAATACTAGATTGCAAGCCTTGGTTAAATTTTAATCATGCACCTACCTATACGTTATCAAGATAAGAGCATTGGGTTGTACGCCATTATTATAAGTCGTTTTCCTCTCATATCCTCCTGGTAATCCATTCAAGGCTTCTATTAGGAATAACTTTCCCCGAGGAACACATTTCTTGTCACCTTTACTTGACGTAATTCATTTGGATATGATAAAACCGGATTCTCTTATTAGTAAAGTTGCTACATTAGAAATTCAATTAGGTAACATCTAAAGACACATCATCAAATGATAAATACATCTTGTTCAGAATATTGCGTTATTTTATCGATTACAAAGTGTATATAAGTAATTCTTAGAAGACAGCGTTTATGCCTTTTTGTATACTTTTAAATCTATACTCTACTTAGCTTAACCCAAACAGAATTCGTTTGCTTAACGATATAGACATTTTTCATTGTGCGCGATGGAAAAGATACTATCAGCATTTTTTATACAAACTCATATAAATTAAGTGCTTTACAAATATATAGAAAATTAAATTCACTCGAATAGAAATTGTTGGTAGTAACTCAGAAATTCCAACGAAAAATAGAAGATAAAATGCAATAAAAGTGCTTATCAAATTTTGCATTCAAAACTTTTCTTTGATTTATAACTTGAAGAAGCTTCTGCAGTTAAAGAAAAATCTGCATTTTTAAAACTTCCTGAAAAATAATATATTGATAACAAATAATAATAAGAAAAGTTGTTGTTTTCTAAAGTAGAAGAATAAGTATTTTAAAAGCATTCTTATGTTATATAATCCCTTGTCTGCTTTTTAAGTCCTTATTTTTCAGTACAATTCATATCTTTTCCTGAAATACAATCTAAAAATGATACACTTTAAATAAATGCTACAATATTGGTGTTACATTTAAGAAATTCTATTATTATCTCGAAGAATTTATGTACTAAATATAGTATCCATAATTTTTAAAAATAAATCGTCACATCCGTTTACTAATTTCCGACGAACATATTAATCTTGTTTGCTATTTAAAGCGCAATTGCGATCTATTATTGTTATAAACGGTAAAATTTAAAATATGGGGTTGGCGGTACAAATTTTGATATATTTAGCGTGTTCATACTGTAAAAACAATGTTTATATAGTATAAAATTTCAATTTTCATAATGAATAATAAATGAACTAATCAAATTAACAATACTAATAACACATATTTCACGAATGATCAACGTTTCAAGGGGTAAGCCTATACGGTCCTAAAGCAACCGACTAACTTATTAAGCTCTTCATTACCGTAAGAAATGATCAAACTGGCAGATAAACATTTTTCATCAAACACTTCATGAAGATACATAAGAATATGGGGTTCTTGTAAAAGATATTCAAAAAAAATGGTATTGGTTTATAATTTCTGTGTATTGTGCAGAATTTTTCTTCACAATAAGGGCATTAACAATTTCTTAACTGCTGCCATAGTGTCATATTCAATCCTTTATAGTCCAGTTAAAGTAAAGGTTTTTTCACAAATTTCGGTTAACAAACAAGCAAAAAATCATGCATATGGATGCGAATGCTCTGATTTAGAATTAATCGATGTAACAATCAAGCTTTTTGTGAGTCATACTTAAAAAAAATTGGAAAACACCCAAAAAACGGTTTTTTCGTTTATAACTTTGAAACTACAAGTCGTACCGGGAAATAGTTAAATTGAAAATTGTAGATCGGAAAATCCTATCGAAGTGTGTCCGATCAAGGTCAAAGATCATATTTTACTAGGATCACGAAGTATAGGTCTAAAAATGCGTTTTTTTCATTACCTAATAAGATTCAGAAAAATCACTTAAACGGCAGAAATTTTCAGGAAAGTTAGATAATATTGTATAAATTTACCCATAACATTTTTGTGCAGAAATATTAAATAGTTGGTTTGTTCGAAAAATCATTGCGCGCTGGGTTTTCAATATTAAGAGGTCTAACACGTCTCAATTTGTTCATAATTATCTGTAGTTGGATTGACATAATAATAAATATGTTCATATTTAATGGTATTTTTTGTAGCGAAGTGCAATCACTTCACGCGCGAGCTTCGAGATGGCGGCAGCCCGCTGCAACGGTCAGCGGCTCGAGCGAAGTGAAGAACGATGCACTTCTTCGCTTGCGCTGTCTATAAATCTAAACGATTGGTCAGAAGTTGTTCCTTTTTGACTTTACTTATATATTTTTTGAGTTTCTTCATTAATTTGATATGCTGTAATGTTAAATAATATATAATTGTACATACACAAGGGAAGGAAAAAGTCAGTGTGCAACCTCGTAAATGACGCACTAGTCTACCGCTCTCACTCTCCTATAAACCGGTTGGGTAAAACTAGTATGCGAGCAGACCTCATACGTGTTGTTCAGTGGCATTGTGTTGAAGTTTCGGTCGTTGTTTTCGTGTGTGATGGAGAGAAACATGCCAATCAGGTTTACACTTGCGCAGCGTATCTTTTTGTTAAAAAGGTTTTATCGTTTTGATCGTGACTATGCGGCTATCCGAAGAAGTGTTTGCCGAAGCGTATCCTGGTGTACGTTTCCCCCATCGCAATTACTTGTCGAAATTGGCCAAAAAGTTTGAAGAAATGGGAAGCATTGCGGATGCGTCACGCTCCGGGCGTCCGCGAACTGCACGCACATAACAAAATATAGTGATAGTTTCTCAAGCATACGATGAAAATCAGCGCCAGTCTACCACGACATACTATCTCGTTCACTTCGTCGTATCATGAAAGACATCGGCTTGAAGGTTTATCGGCCACAGTTACTGCAAGAGCTACGTGCTCCCGACCATGTACAGGCGTACATTTTTGTAAGTGGTACCTAATTATGAAGGAAGCCGATCCCCTGTTTGCGATAAAAATCTTGTGGAGTGATGGGGTACAATTTAAGGTCAATGGCAGAGTAAATAGGCACAACTGCGTTTATTGGGCAGATGCTAATCCTCATTTGATACTTGAAAACAAGATAAATTCTCCCGGTGGCGTGGTATGGGCTGGAGTTAATTATTGCGGTGTTATCGGACCGTATTTTTTTGATGAAACTGTCAAGCGGAATCCTACATGCAGGTACTAGTTAAATTGAGAGCGACCTTGGACGATGATGAAGATTGAGGGTCAAGATATCATTTTACAGCAAGATGGTGCTCCAGTGCATTTCAGTTTGAAAGTTCGCAATTATCTCAATGCTCATTTCCCGGATTGGATTGGTAGAGGTGGCCGTACCGCTTATCCCCCAAATTCACCAGACCTCACATTGGGGTATGATTAAGGACGAAGTTTATGCGCTTCCATCAGAAACGTCGATGATTTTAAACATTACATCATTATGGAGTTCGATATCATCAATGAGGATCGTGCATTGCTCTACAGCATTGTCGAATCTACTGAAAAGCGTTATATAAAGTGTATAGAGATGCAAGGAGATCATTTCGAACATTTATTGTAAACTTTTGCTGTATAATCAAATAAAATTGGCATTGTCTGATAATTATTTTTTCACTTTTGGTAATTTGCACACAGACTTTTGCCCCTCCCTGTATATTTTCGAGGAATTTTTTTGAGGATGAACAAGAATAGTTAAACAGTAGTTTGTTTCAATAAAAATGTTTTAATAAATTAGATTAACATTATTGTTCTTAACATTTTCGGCTTTTACATTATATCACTTCATTGTCAGGTTGATTTTTATTCTCGTTTTCAGTTTCACTTTCGCTTTCACGCATATTTTGATTTTCACTTTCACATTCATTACATTCAACGGAACTCGCATTCAAATCATCAGTATCGCATGAAATAATCCACACTCATCAACAATTTCATCGCCGATTTCGTCATCTACATTTAATGTTTCAGATGATTTATGTTCAATATTATCACAGTTTCCTCTATGACATCCTGAACTTAGAGGGGTATAATAGAAGCGGTGTGTTTTACATCCGCAAGTCGAAGTTTTGCATCCTTTTTTACAATGGCAACTTAACTTTTTAATTATTTTATCGGGAATTAACGTCTGTATATATTGGCAATAACGTGCCATTTGCCCTCTTCCACCCCTTTGAGTTGCATCTAAAACATTAATCCCTAGTCATTCTTGGAGTTGATAGTATACTCTCATTGAATGCAATTTTGCGGCTGCCGCCGTGGCGAAGCTAACGCATGGAGTGACCTTGTACTTCCCTGCAAACAATACCATGAAGTATGAACATATTTATTATTATGTCAATTAAACTACAGATAATTATGAACAAATTGAAACATATTAGACCTCCTAATATTAAAATCCCAGTGCGCAGTGATTTTTTGAAAAAAAATTGTCTCGGTTCTTATATATCGTACGATATTCATTTTTTTAGAAATTATAGATTCCAGCTATATTACCACGTAATTTTCGAATTAGTGGAACATATAGGTGTACCTAAAAAACAGGTTCGAATATTGCATTTTTCTGTCGCCATTTCTTTGTGTCTTTAACTCAAAAAATCGATATTTTTTTATCAAGTTGTAGATCAAGTCTTCGAGAATCCATAGCGCTCTCGGACGTAATCTACGACTACTGAAAGTTATAGAATCGGACTTTCCGTGAAACGGTCTTTTTTAGGGAAACTCGAAACCATAACTTAACTAATCAATATTTCTACTTAAAAATTTTGTGGGTAAATGTATATGCCACTATTTAACATTCCTGAAAATTTCAGCCGTCTAAGTAATTTTTTTTCAATAATTTTTTGGGAAAAATCCAGTCTATAATATACTGCAATGATTTTTTATTAAAAGTTGGTTATATTTTTCTTATATAGAAAAACCCTTCGCCGATTATAACGGCTTCTTCAGGTTTAAAATGCTCTAAAAGATATATTGCTTATATAATGTTTTCAGTTACATGTAATAGATTTATTTAATAAGATAAGTGAGAGGAACACCTACATTGAAATATGAAGATTTATTTTAATTTATGAAAATAAGTATAAACTAATAGATATTTGTCATTATAAATAAAAATGTACATATATTAGTATATAGACATAAAACAAACACTTTAAAAATAAATAGGACTAACACTGAAGGTATATTTATTAGACTAGTATTAAAATAACAGTACAAAAGTTGAAAGTTTTATATCAACAGTTTTTTTTTATTAAAATGTTAGTGATATTATTTATTAAAATAGGTTTAAATTATATTAAAATATATTGTCCTTAAATTATCGGTATCTGTATTATAATTGATGGTATTTTTATTTTTTTGAATTTCCATCATTTCTAGGATGTCTTTCTCTTAAATTTTTTTGTTGATGTAAATTTTTTATGTTGTTATAGTCACAAGTATGTAGCTTGTTTAAGTAGTGATCAGATAAAGCTGTTTTGTTATTGTTACTGTTTGGATTGTAGTTTTTAATTGAGTTTATATATTCTATTTTTTATGTACTGCTTCGTCTGGCCAATGTATACAGAGTTACATTCATTACAATTTAGTTTTTATACTAATTCTAATAGGTATTTATTTTCACTTTTACCTTTTAGTTTTGAGAAGACTAAATTTCCTATTGTATTACTATTTTCGTAAGATGTTTTAATATTAAAGGTTTTTAACATTTTGTTGATTTGTTCAAACAGAATTGGTACGTATGGAATTGTTATATAACGGTTATCAGATGTTTTTGTTGCGAAATTATTAGATTTATTTTTGGTTTTATTATTGATTTTATTAAGTCGTTTTTTTATTTGGTTATTAATAATATTATCAGGGCAATTATTTTGTTTTAATATAGTTTTAATAATCTCTATATTTTTTTTATGAAATTTTTTATTGGATAATTGATAGCTCTGTTTACTAAATTATTTTAAAGTGTTTGTTTTATGTCTATATGCTAGTGTATCTACATAAATTAAATTAAATATTCATATTTCAATGTAAGTATATCGTTTCACTTATCTTATTAAATAAATCTATTACGTGTAACTGAAAACAATATATAAGTAATATACTTTTAGAGCATTTTAAACCTGAAGAAGCCGTTCTAATCTGGGAAACGTTGTTCTGTATAAGAAAAATATGACCAAGTTTTAATAAAGAAGCCTTACAATACATTATAAACTAGATTTTTTCCCAAAACATTATTAATATCAATACACCAGTCTTTTTAACCTTATAATTAATAACATCGTTAATTATCCTAAATATTTTTTCTCGATGTTATGAACTAATGAAAAAAACGCATTTTTAGACATATTTTTCGCTATTCTAGCAAAATATGACATTTGGACTTAATTGGACATACTCATTTCGATAGATTTTTTCTGATCTACAATTTTCCATTTAACTTTTTTTCGTTACGATTTATAGTTTCAAAGTTATAAGCGAAAAACTGTTTTTTGGGTGTTTTCCGATTTTTTTAAGTATAACGCACAAAAAACTTGCTTGTTACGTCGATTGATTCTAAATCAGAGCATTCGCATTTATAAGCATGATTTTTTGTTTATTTGTTACTCGTAACACCATTTCAAAAAGCAGTAGAACGTAAAAGAACTTTATTTTATTTATAATAGTTAATTATTAAATAAAATGAAACAATATTAATATTAAACTGATTTAAAATACAGGGTTATTCTAAATGAATGCCCCAATTTAATAAATTCGTATTTATTAAAGTATACATTCAAAATAAACAATTTACATACCATTGGAAAG
>JAHWXV010228461.1:0-14074 GCA_024586415.1 Phrixothrix hirtus | reverse complement strand
ATCTTCTAATAAATAAATACAATTGGACAATAAACGTCAAGATTAATGACTAGGATGTTTGAACTACTGCGAACGCTTGCTTGACTAATATAATATTTATTTTTTCAAATAACATTAAAGGCAAATGCCAATTTTACTAGTAGTTTATTATACTCGTAGTAGTTTAAATATTACAACTTAATCATTAACAGTTGGAAATATGACAAATCCGGTATATATGTTTTTGTATTGGAATAGCGACCTATGAAAGTGTAAATTGGGTTGCCTATTTGAGACATTCAGGGCCGTCATTACTCAGTAATAGCCCTGTATATACATTAAATTAGATTGAACCTGAAAATGTTAGTAATTATGTTAAACAATAATAAAACGTTAATTAGAAGTTCCATCTATATCATTTTTCGTTGACACAAATAAAAAATTTGTACATTACTTTTATAAATACACATTCAGAGGTTGCCTGCATATTTAGGGCATGTAAATATTTGCAGTGTTTACATAATCACTACTTACGTATTCGTCTCGATGTCTGCAGGATAAGCTTGCGTTGTAGAATTTATACCTTCTCAAGCGATTTATCTTACAAATACATTCAAAACCTATTTACAACCGCAACCGGTAGCCACTTTATTTCAGAAGAACTAAGTTACTAATTAAAATGCTTATTGCAATAATTAGTCAACATCTATTGGCATTAAGTAGAGATAAAATAATTATGCATATGATATATCTCAATAGATGGCATTGTTTAATTTGTTCGCGCAAATTTGTACTCTGTGCTTCTAACAATGAGTTGCATTGCGTACTTGCATAGATCGCCACATACGATTTAATATGAGTTCGAACAACGAATTTGTTTTGATATATATTTATAAAAGCTATATAGTGAAACAACTATCAGGGCGTAGAGAAAAAAATTGGCAGCCGTTTCTCATTAATCGCTATAAAATATAAAATATAAAGACATGTATTCTACACTTTTTTAGTGTCCATGTGACAATGTATATAGGGTGTCCAGGGTATAAGGTATGTTAATTAACGCGCGTATAAACGATTCTTTAGAAGTCATAAATCTGTAAAAAATTTTATTTTACTTTGAAAAAAACTCCTAAATTTTAACGTAAAAATCATAACAATACCGGGCCTCTAATAACTTACTTTCAACTATTTGTTGTAATATACAAACAGAAAGCTTGTATTATTTATTACAATACTCACCCCTATTTCAGTCAGCTGCCTATTAAAATAAAGTAACTTTGTCTTTTTCTGCCTGTATTAAAATTCAAACCATGATTTTTCTTGTGTTCTTTCAACCAGGCGCAAGGTTGTATGGCAATTATACAAAAGTAATAACACATGGAAAGTTTAGCTGTATATGCAGCTGGAAAACTTACTCAACTACAAGCAACAAATATGTATAATAACACATAGAGGAACAATTACCTACACACTCAAAAATAAACATATGACGTGCCTAAGTAAGACTGCAATTTTTCTAAAAGAGGAAGAGTTACAGTTCGTTAATTGCGTTACCGCTATGGAGGAATTAGGGTTTTCATTGAAAAAATAATTTACAAAATATTATTAAAAAATATTGTATAAAATTAGGAAAAATTGCAGAATTTAAAGTGGGAACCTGGACTTTGCCTGGATTAAAAATATGTATTTTTAAATGTTGTGCGGAATTATCATTAAGAGTTCGTTTCAAAATAAAAAAAATTGTTCAGCTATTAATGAAGTTATTGTAATAGAATATACTGAGACCTTACTAGCCATTGTTGAAAATGTTACACCATTAAACGGATCGAATTATAACGAAACAAACCTAACAAATGATTCAGCGATGAAATGTTATGCAAAAATAGGGGCCAAATACCCTAATAGAATATGCAATGTTTCAGAAACTCGTATCCCTAGGATGATTGCAGGAATTGTTAGTGATGAGATTTTACCACCAGTTGTATGCAATAAAATAAAATATAGTCAACACGGTATATATGAGGGTAGCGCTAAAGGGGCACTCACTACACTAAAATAATTAATGGTTAATTCGATCTATTTCCAATAGAAGTGCAGTTTTGCTTACTAATGCTCCCAATGTAACGTCCGTTACAATAATTATATTTATATTCATATTTTTAGAATATATTTTGCCATATCCTGTATATTTGGCTTAGGTAATCTTATGTTCATTTTCAAATTGCAATGAATTATTTTCTATTTGTATTTAAAAGATTTATATTGCACCATATTGTACAATTTATTTGTGCCCTTCCCTTTATTTTTATTTCATAATAACAAGCACAATTTAATTCACAACGTTCAAATTGTAATAATTTGAATTTACGTGTTTCAGTTCAAACTGTCAAAAGAGGGGCAAAGGGGTGTTGTGGGCTGCAAAAGCGGTACTGATCTAGACTTAGCGGCAGCGTGTTGCTCTTTCATTTTGTTATGGAGAATTTAACATCAAATGTTTAATATTTCTAATTACAATTACATCTATTATGTAGATTAATTATGTACGAGTATATATTCCAAAATGAAGAAGTACCATACGGTCTCGAGACGCTGATGCCTTTTTTCTTTTTCGGCATATCTTTTCTTATAACATGGACAAAATTCTAATTTACTTAAATTTTATACCTTTATCGATGGGAAAGAAGTGTTCAGGAAGATGTTTCGGTTGCAAGGCGAGCATTGGGAAACAGGCCAGAAGATGTTTTTCATTTAATTATTAACTACCCCGATTCCAGGTGAGTTCGTTTATTTTATTACTATTTTGTTCCGTCAATCTTTGTTCGTTGATAGCGACCTTGATTTGCTATCTATACAGGGTGTCCGCGACATAAGAGACATTACCTTAATGGCGGACAAACCTTAATACGCGTGACAAAAAACGCTTATAAACTATGTGTCTAAATTGCACAGTTTTCGAAATATTTACAATTAAAGTTTTCAAGCCGGCCCCTGCTTTTTAATTTGGTCTACTGTATTGAGCAAGAAGTGGCTGGTCAACTACACATCTTTAACTAGTGCGGAAGCCAAACGAACAGCTTCGAAATGACGCATACGATTTCATTAATGAATGTTCCCAGATGTTATTAAGAATGCCCGCTAATTACCGTTTAAAATGAAATGTTTTATTTTCTTCCTTAAAAGTTCTAGTGCGTGTTAATTGTGCAAGTTTATAAAATCTTTAAAATAAAAATAAGGTATTTACTTAATAGATATGTATTATTTTTAATATGTATACAATTGTATTGTTGAATATCGACACATTTTTTTTAAATAACTTTCACTTTTACAAAACTGCTTTAACACCACGTTAAATTTTCTTGATAAAAAATTTGTTCACATTATTAATATTTGTACTTGCATGTTTTATGTATAAATTTTGTAAAAATAGTTAAAAATCTAAATAATAAATGAATTTCATTAAAATTTTGCGTAATTTATATTCATTAAAGCTATTTTCATACAAATATAAAACTTGCCAGTTTAAGATATTTATCAAATAATTTTATAATAATGCGTAAAATAATTATTAGGCAATAGTGTTTTACCACATATAAGTAAACTTAGATGATTTAAAGAAATACGTTCAACTATTTTTATTAAAACAGCTGGCGACCTTGACTCAAAATTGTACTCTAATAGTTAAGTTAACATGATATTATGTCAACAAAAACAGTCGTAATTGTTTCTAAATACGTTTCATGGTAAAAGATATTATAGCTCCGTATCTATGACAGATTTTTACACAAAAACTTACGAACATTTCTTTATGTTGGATTAAAAGCTCCTACAGTATTATATTCGCAAAGGGATTCAGTACATGTGTGTTAAATAATGCTTTTTATGTCGCGGACATCCTGTATTTTGCACCCACGACTGTATTTAATATCTTTGAATAGACTATCTTTATTTTGCTAATGGTGTTAAATTATCTACATGTCGCAATTAATATTTGTTCTGAATTCGGAATTATGTCATCGATTATGGAACCTCTGGAAGATATTTATGTACCATTAGCTAACCTCTGATGTAATCCCCTGACTTGTTCACCATGTGAGCCTTAAACATATTTTAGAGACTACTTTATTTTGATTACTAAAAAATTGGGAGTGTTTTTCAAAATTGGTTATTACTTTTATTTAAAATCACCTTTGGCTTAGAAATTTTAAATACAATATATTATAAACAATTATCACAAGCTACCTTTAATGCATCTATTTGTTCAGCAAGGTAACTAATTGTTATTTGATAATTCAATGATTATAACTGAAGTTCAGTGTAGCATTGCGAGATTCACTCGTGCCGCCACTTTCATTTTGTTTACTAGACAGTAATTAGCCTGTCCGTATATTAGCTTCGCCTTTGACTTGAAGCAAAACTGACGTTTCTTAATTAATGAAATATGGATGCCGAAAAATACCGACAAGCTGCAGAGACAGGAGATGAGTGTAAAAATCATACTTTTCAAAAACAAGATTTCTTTGCTTTATTGAAAGTGTTAATGTATGAAGTTGAACTAAACCAGGAATTAAATTTAGAAATGTGTTTCAAAATGCGGCACACGGCAAGCGTGGTAGAACTGTTAGTCTTTTGAAGAAAGAAAAATAAATGCACAAAAGGAAAAATTGAAGATAGCTTCAAACAATTTTAGAAAGAAAAAGAAAATTAATTTACAGATATTGGCGATAAAAACAAAAAGAGAAAGAAAGTTATTTACTATAGCTGCTGGAAAGAGTATTACTTATGCAAATGTCGAAGATGAATATCAGATATCACTACTTTACACTTCAGATGTCCCTAAGGCCATAAAAAAAGTATGGCAGCAGTTCACAAAGTAGCTTCGAAGAAGCAAAAGGAATTCCGTAAGTTATTAGTAATGGAGAAGAGATTTTTAATGAAACATAAGTCACAAAAGCCAATAATGCGAATAGGAAGGTCGATAACAGTATCAATAGACAAAGCATTAATCGTATCGCGAAAGGGGAATTGCCAATATGTAATGTTCAACTATGAAGGTGGACCTATCCCTAGAAGAACTGTTAAATTACAACAAGTGAAACAGTTTTGCGGTCAGTGCAAAAAAGTGGAAGACAGTGTTAGGGTCATTAAAGGTTGATGAGTTAAAATATTAATGGAATGAGGGAAATATTTTTAGTTCCAGAACTGCTATTTTTGCTGACTCACTCTTAAATTTGACAAGTATTTATTCTTTTTATTTTTAAATTATTAAATACATACGTATATTTTTTTTATAAAAACTGGTTTTTCTGTATTTGAGTTAGTTATTTTGATGTAAATAAATATGGTTGATGCAATTTAAAAGCTTATTAACATAAGTTTGCGCAAAAAAAGAAATTTCAAATTCTAAACAAAAATTTTTGGAAGACGCGCAAAGTATCCTCATCCATGAAATACAACACTTGGGTACAATAAAATTTAATCTAATTAATATACAAAATTGTAACTTCACGGAAACATCATTTACGGTCTTTTCTGACTTATATCAAATCTTATATATTTTATATTGCTTAGTAATTTTAAACACAAGGGTTTTTAGATAAAATTCTTTATAGATGATGCAAAGAAACTTTGTTTGATTATATTCAAAATTTGCAAACATTAAAGGTTTCAAAAGAACGCTAAAATTTATAAATAAGGAAAAGTGTATACTAATTCTTACATGATTTTACCGAAAATAAAATGTCATACAATTGATTATAGCAAATTATAGTAGTAAAGTATTTATTTAATTTATCTGTATACTATTAATTATATCGTTTAAGTAGTGTTCATATGTTCATAAGTACTTTACGAAAATATGTAAATATGTTGCTTTTATGGCAATTTAAAGTTTGATTTATAATATCCAATTAATTTGTTTATATTTAATTTTGAATTTATAAAACATACCTTAACAGCAGAAAATACGTCAAATCCCGGATTTCCCGTTTCCCCTTTTTGTCCTTTATCTCCAGGTCGACCCTAGAATATTTGCACATAAATACAAAAAAAGAAGCTTTAAACAAACTGAACTCACTGGATCACCTTTAGGCCCATCTAAACCAATAGGTCCCTGTTAAAAAAACATGAATTTAAAAAAACTACCTAAGTCTCTTTTTTGAAATTTTAAATTTGTACAACGATATTAGTTGTAAGATGGAAAATGAAAAAGGTTAACTAAAAGAGACAAAAGAAATATTAATCGGCAAAAGATTACATATTTTCAGTTTTGCTAGTGTTAAAACTACTTCTACTAAATATTAGCACAAGAGACCTTCACCCATTCAAAAAATTGATTTAACAAACCGGAAATCCCGGAAATCCACGCACCCCTGTCGGACCCTGTAACAAATAACAGAGCCAAATTATTCTAATAAGAATTTTGCAGATATAGTCATTGTATATAAAATTGAATTTGATTATAGTTCGATTGAATTTGTAAAATTTTAACAAATGATTTTGATTATAATCCGATAGAAATTTAAGGTTCACATGATACTAATATTGCATTTTCATTTCTTAGCAAAAACTGAAAATTAAGAAACTTATGCAAATGTAGGTTGCTTTTTAAATAAATTCCTACATTTTTTCATAAGTTTGCGTCTTTTCAAGAACTTTGTCGGAAAGACATTTTCATTATAAAGGATTAAAAAGGCCATAAATTTGATCCACTGAGTTGTTTTTTGTTAAAAGTAAAATATGTTCGCACCAATAAAGTTACTTATGTTAAAATTCCGTAAGCATATGTTCAGCACACCTTTTAGTTTAATAAATCTCGTTTATTCTGGCGTATAAGTAACTCATAAAACTTTACGATTTATTACTGCAGGTTTTTCGTTTTAATAGATTTGCAGTATACACTATTTTACAAATTTGTACGTAGTGTTGTACAAGAAGGCATATCTGACATAATTTAAATTATATTTATTTCTGTTTCAGATATTAATATGAAGTTACACTTGGTAGTTTTAAATTAAATTCATTATAGAGTAGAGCATTTGGTTCGGTGCACAAACTACTAACTTAACTAACAATACGCGAGTTCGAATCCGAACACGACTGCCTTTCTGTTACACAACCTACCAATCCCAATTGTAGCGAAATGCAAAGCTTTGAAGTTGGGAAGTTATGTGTACGTTTGTAAAAAGAACTTACAACGGTATACTTGAAAAATGCTTGATACTTAATAGTTAGTACGAGATGTAATTAGAAATGTATCAAATGTAAACGAATAATATTTAAATATTAATGAATATTGATTAGTGCAGGTTTATGAAGTTTATGAAGTTATAAGTGAAATTGTTTAGTTAGATTAAACAAAAGCAGTAATGATATCATGTAAACATATATTCCTATTAATGATTTTAATGATTAAATTTGAATAAGTTGTACTATAATATACAAATATAAACTCTTTCTAGATAGGATTAGAAAATCATTTGTTAACTTCGTAGTTAAATAATAAGTTAATAACAAATAATAACTTTAGAATTTTCATGTTTGCTAAAAATTTAGAAAAATTTGAACACACCCAAACTTTTATTAAACTAATTAAAATTTTTAGCCCCAGTAAAATATATTTAAGATGATATTACTACATAAAAACACAGGGTTACTATAAAAGAATATGCCAGTTTCAAACATGCATATTTCAGTGATTTGTAAACATTCAAATATACACAAAAGGCAAGCGCAAGTCTCCAAGCGTTGTTTTTGGGCAGTATAAGTTTTGTTACAGTAGATGGCGGGAGTGTACGAAGATGACGGTATATCAACAGGAACGTTTTGTATTTTGCAGTTTATAAAAAAATCACCTGCTCCTATTGTTCTACGTTTCGTAATTTTGTTATATTTGATTTTCATAACATAGACAATTTGAGACCACAAACGTAAAATCAGCGGACTACCATACGTATTAGAAGAAAATGTCCAGAGAATTCAAGAGACTTTCGAACGTAATCACGTGTCAATAAAGAATTGCAAGTTCCACAACAAATTGTGTGCAAATGTACTATTGACTAAAAATGAAACCTAAAATACTATAGTTATTTCAGAAACTAAAATCTGCTATGTATCACGAAGGATCTTTGTCATAACAAAATGAACATGATGATAATTTTGCAGCACGCCATAAGCTCAGAATCAGGAGCTCAAAGCAACCATGTGAATACATCAAACATAACAAAACATCCGAAAGCTAACACAAAATTGCGGATGTTCCCCTTTGTTGAAATATCTGCGATAAATGTCATATCTTTATATGTTGGAGAATAGGTTGGTTCTTCATTTCAATAAAAATTCCGAGAACTAAATCTTTCGACAGAACGGACCTCCCCATTCAAATTGACAGTTAAAAGTTACTAATTTATTAAATCTTTAGACGGTAGATTGGTCGGTCAACTGCAACTGATTCTATTCCTTATGACTGGCCACCGCGATCACCGGACTTTATTCCTTGTGGCTTTTTTCCGAGTGTTTATGAAAAATGTAATGTACATGCGCCTTAGTTAGCAACTCTTACATTACTAATGCACTTGTCTCAGTTACATTAATATGTTATTGAAAGTTTCGCGGAAATTTCATTACCGAATACATATGTGTCGCATTACTAAGGTATCTCATATACGTACTTATGAACTGTTATTTTTTTGATAACTCGAACTTGAAACTGGTATATATTTTATAGTAATCCTGCATGTAACAGCTGACCTATTATTGATCAAAAATTAATATATTAGTCTAATTTAAATTACATGTAAAGTGGGAATGAATAATTTCTGTAATAAAACGCATAGAGTACAGTTTATAATTTTATTTAATTATGCATATTAAAAGTATCTCTTGAAATCCATTATCCACAAATAAAAGATATTTAATTGCAACGCCTACATTCGTGAGATGTGACACGTGAAAAGGAATTTAAATATATATGTTTTATTAAAATTTATGTAAATGTATAAAGTTATCAATTTTCAAGATGTCAGAAAATTCGTTGATAGTAACAGATACTTGGTATTATTTTTAATAATAATTATGTCAAAAAAAAGTGATTTAGTATAAACTACTTTTTAAAACTTAATTAAACAGCGTTAGTCTCATCGAAAGCATCAGAAGTCGAGTATTTCAACAAAACATCAATGTTACAATCTTTATATTGCTATATTCGCCTATATTAAAAATTATGATAATTTATAACAAGTTGCTAGAAGACATATTTATTACTAAATCACTTTATGTAAATTTGTGCTCTGTTACCTTATGTACATGTTTACAACTATTAATAGAGACAGGACCGACATGAGGTGTTAATGCTGCTCTATATGCAGATTGTATACACGTTATTATACAGCTATTACAACAAAAGGTTAGTTTAATTAATCCCATAGTTAGACTACACAAATTCAATTGGCGAAAGTTAATTATACAAGCACTATTGATTTGTTCTTACCAAACGACCGCATTCGCCTTTAATTCCTCTTTTACCCTGAAATTTTGAAATTCTATTAATTTAGAATTCGTTTTCGATATTCATTTGCCAATTAATATTGAGGAAAAATAAAATTTAAATTTAATATAAAATGAACAAAATGAATGATTTATTAGAGATACTAAAAAAAATATAATACCGGAAAGCCGTTCTTGCCCGGCGCACCAGGAGATCCCTGAGGGAAAATAAAAAATAAAATCAGAACTGTTTATGGTGTGCAACGAACTCCAATATTCTTCAAATTACAATTATCTACTTACTGGAGGGCCTGCTTCTCCAGGTTCTCCTTTTTTCCCTTTTCTTCCACGTTTTCCTGGAGGACCTGCTGGGCCAGGCACGCCAGGAGGGCCTGTAATAAAACAAAGTTGTTATTATTCAAACCATAGTGAACAAAAACAAATTTCACATTTTAGAAACATGTTTGATAAAGTACTTATAAAACCCACGTTTATTATTATTTTTGTAAATATTAATTTGTCGTTTATTTATTTGCAAGTGCATTATCAAACATGTACTTAAAGGATATTTCTTCTCACTTTAGAACATTTAAATATTTTCCTTATACGATAATACTACGATCATGTTTTCAATAAAACCATGCCTCTTAAAACGCATGTATTTTCTCACATCCAAATACAAATGAGGCCTTTAAAGTTTCTATTGACCGCATACTTTAGAAGAGGGAACTGTTATATAAAGTTGTTATGACCACGTTTACCAACTACTCTAAGTAGGTTTGATTCTTTAGTTGCGAATAAAACAAGCAACAATCATCACTGAACAGTGAACAGCACAACATGTTATCCTTAAGTGTCTAGTAAATAGGGCTAAACCGTTACACATTTTAAGCAGGTTCCAGAAACGGTTTGATAAAAGATGTCTTTCATGTCCGCGTGTATTTGAGTGGTGTAGGTTTTTCAAAGCAAAGGATGTGTTTCAAATGAATTAGATAATCATCGGCCATGAAGGTCCTTGACGCAAGCGAACTTCGGCAGGCTAAACACGACCTTGTTAATCAAAATAAATAAACAGCGGCGTTTGAAATCATTCAGAGATTCCACAGCAGTGTTGTAACTTTTTGCAACATCATCAAAAATATGTGGGATTTTTATAAAGTTGGGTTCTTCAAATATGCGGAGAAGAAAACAAGTATCCCGGGTGCAAGTCATTACGCATGTTCTGACATAATATGGCATAAAAGGAATATTTTCTTTAATCAATCACTACAGATGCTTTTCTAATTCAGAATTTTAGCAGTATGTAAAAGAATGCGCCAGTTCTCGTCACCATAACTGTAATAAACAGGACAGATTCGATCGGTAGGGGAAGTACTATGCATTTTTGTTTTGGATTCGCATTGGCTTTCTACAACAAGGAAGAATTATTAATTTTAACTATTATTCGTCACTTTGGGTCGAAGAATATAAACAGAAGTTTTGTTCGAAATGAGGGAAAGGTTAGCAAACGGCGTGTTTTCTTTACGATAACGCAGCGGGTCGCGTTGTCATGAAAAGAATAGGCACCTTAAGAAAATTAAAATTAGATTTTCTACTCTATCATTCTTACTGCCCTGAAGTGGCGCCAACTGTTATTTGAACACTTAAAGCGGATCTACTCGGCCCAAGTATGAGAGTGGCAATGATGTTATTTAAAGTATCTACTCAAACAGATTCCTTTTCTAAAAAAGGCATGAAGAATTCTTAAAACACTGGCAAAGTGTAGTCACTCAGATTAAGACTACTTTAAGTAGTGGATTATATTGTATATAATTTTTCTATAAAGTATGTCAACGCCATTTGTTATTTTTGTAACGGTGCAAGTCAATTTATGTTAAGTTATGCAACCGTACGCCATTTGTATTAGTAAATCACAGTTAACAAAGAAAATTACATTTAATTTTTTATTTTCGTATTAAAAAATATTTCTTGACACTCAAACTAAATATTTCTTTCAAACAAAATTTGAACATATAACGCTTTAAACATTTTTGATGAATAAATTTAATTCACTGTGAATAATAATTCATTTGATGGCTGGAAATGTAAAAATGCATAAAGCATAAATTTGTATCCTGAAATAATTCTACATAATGCTCACCGAGTGTCTCTTCATTAAACTTCTACGGCCCTATGATGCAAATAAGGTGTCGAAAATGTTCTAAACTTGAAATCACGAGGTAAAAATGACATCATTTGACACTGATTTTATTACGGGGGTGTAAGAATGTGAATTAGTCAATTGAAAGAAATCTTGTGAAATACATAGCGAATAAAATTGTGCTTATATAAATTACTTTGAAACCCTTTAATTTTGGGAATGCTTTTGTTCGCCTGAATTCAAATGTTAACTACTGACCATTGCAGTTTTACGGAAAAATATGTCTTTAGGCGCTTCAGTTATATTTTTCATTAGATAAAGAGAAAACAAGGAGCCCACTAAGATTCATTTTAGTTTTGGAAGCGGTATTTAGTTCATTTGGGTGAATCCTTTTCTTATCGCGCCTAATTATGCGAGTATTCGATCCAAAATTTTGTAATTGAACAATATATAATCGAATGTTAAGTAGTTAGTTTTTTAGGAAAATCGTAGGTGTTGGACTATTGTTGTATAAGACTTTTTTGTTCGTATTAATACCTTTTAGCACTTTTTTTAAAAAGGTATACTATATTCATTACACCCTGTATAATTGCCGACTAGAATTTTAAATCCACATTGTCATTTTAAAAGGGTTTAACAATGATCCATTATTCGAAAACATATTGTGTAAACGTACATACTTGCCAAAATTTCACCTTGGCATTAAATTAAATTAGATTGTTTACCTTAAGTACTTAAGATGTACGTGTAAATTTTTAATTAAGAAATTGCGTCATAAACATACTGCGGCTATAAAGACAAATGCACGCGTAAAGTGCGAACATGAATATTAAATTAATGTACATGTTCTTACCATAAATTGATATGTTGCGAAGTAACTGCTTATGTACCTTTTACTTGGTCATGGACGTGGTGCTTTTATTTATATTGGTCTATATAAGTAAAGTACGATTCTATTTTGCTTAGTTAGTTAATAATTTTCAATTTTTAAAAGAATGAGAAATTTCTTAAATCTCTATACGCAATTTGAAAATAAATCAAAATTCATTTAAGACGTAACAATTAAGCTTTTTGTGTTGACGAACTGTTTGATACAGTTATGTGCAAATGTAAACCATTTTTTATCAATTTCTTAAACTGTTTTATTGAATTGTTTATGTTAACATAATGCTTTCTTTTCACTTGGGTAAATTTGAGTTAATAGTATGTATTTAATATTGGCTAAATCAAAAGTGTGAACTTTACGCGACCGATTTAAATCAAAAATATGCATTGAAGAGTTGTTTTATATAGCTGCGATTATTTTGCCTTTAGCTGAGAAGTCTTGTTTGTCTGTGAGGAGGGTGTGTATATAATATATAGAGTGTTTCGCCTATTTGACAACTTGTACCTTTCCCCTGATTTTCTATTTATAGAACAAATAATGCTTGAGAATTTCGATAAATACCAGACTTTTATATACAGGGTGTCTCGAATCTAAGGAGCATTATCTAACACATGTATACACGGGCCCTTGGTGAATACAAATATGTAAAAAAAATTAATCTAGCTCGAACAAAATCGCAAATTCATAAATTTTTGCGTAAAAGTCTGTCATTACCACAACGCTGTGTTTTACTTTCAAATGTGATTAAAAACATAAATGCATACCACTTTCCTTCTGTCTACAAAGTACCATATTACATTTATTTCTTTATCGAGTTCATAGTCCACAGCTGTTTTACTAAAGAATATTAAAACGTATTCTTCTAAATTTGCCTTTTTCTATAAAACTCTTACTAATTATAATTTATTTGTGAAGTGATTATTAAAAAAGTTATTTGTCAAATACCTAAAATTGATATAAATTCTAATTTTAGCAGGTATGTATAAAATTAAGATATATACTACTGCATACAAATTATCTTAAATTTGTATGAAACCTATTTTCTATTTTGATTTTGAACTATTTCCACAAAATTTAAATTATACTAACACAATTGATTGTTCATATTGTAACAAAATTAGAAACAATGCTATTACACCCTCGTAATTAACATGTATAAAAATTACTCAGTCCTCACATTAGAAAATTGAAATAAGCTATTACCTATTTCAAATTTCTAAAATGTTACTTTAAGTAGAAATTACTTAACTGTATTTCTAAGTTAAAACCGTAGTAGTTCTCAGACTATAAAATAAAAATTTGGTGAAGTGTAAAAAGTGCACCGCTATAAAAAAAAACGCGGGTTTGGATATATAATTCAAAGTGCAAGAATTTAAAAAATAAAGGGACAAATTTCAAATTGTATATAATTAAACACCAAAAGGTCTTGCAAACAGTAAACCCATAAAGCAAGAAACTCAGAAAATTATGGTGTCATATACAGGGTTACTCTAAATGAATGCCCCAATTTAATAAATTCGTATTTATTAAAGTATACATTCAAAATAAACAATTTACATACCATTGGAAAGAGGAAGTTTCAAAGTTTT
>JAHWXV010228420.1:0-10038 GCA_024586415.1 Phrixothrix hirtus | reverse complement strand
ATTGATTGTAATCGGAAAATGGTCGGTGCTGTTATGATGGTTGAGACAATTCCACTCAAATAACGGTGCTAGTGCTGCGGAACACATCGACAGATCGATTTCTGACGTGTTTCCTGAGAAGGAGTTGAAAAAAGTTCCTTCTCCAGTGTTCAATATAACTAACTCATAATTTTCCACAATTTCTTCAATTATTCTTCCTCTGGTGTCTACGATATTAGAGCCCCAAAGAGGGTTGTGGGAGTTAAAGTCGCAAAGTATGATAAAAGGAGTTGGTAGTTGTCGAATGATACTTTCTAGATCTTGTTTTCTCCAGTGAATGTCAGGTAGATACAAATTGCAAACAGTTATAGTGTACGGATAGTCAATTCGCACAGCTACTACTTGAATATCTGTATTCAACGTTATGCGAGTTGCAGGAATGTCGGCTCGAGTAAAAGTAATAACTCCACCTAGAGCCCTAATATTAGGGATTATATCGTGTCTTAATCAGTTAAATTTTCTTAAACAGAAATTCTCGCCTGGTTTTAGATGTAATTCCTGCATGTAATGGGTTTGGATGCCATTACAATTCCATTGGATGAAGTTTTCGAACTGATCCATTTTGATAATTTTATTGTGACGTTGAAAGTACGTGTTAGTGTCTCAGAATAGATAACTTTTTATGCGATGAATAAATATATTAGTAAATGACAAACAAAATAAATTTTATTTTATATTTTTTTTGTAATGGATTTATTTAATAATGATATTATTTTATTAGTTAAAATTAAATAAGAATAGCAAAATAATTGCATTTAAAATTATAGGACTGTTAATAAAAATTTCATTAAACTCGGATAAACGAAATTGCCATTTACTTTATTTTTATTGTTTTTAACTATTCATTTGTATTACCTAAAATTTAAAATTAACGTAGTTACACAAAATCTGATATCAGACTACACACGGCATTCTCTTACACATTTAAAATTTAATTTGAATTTATTGACGTTAGTTACTTTCCTATATAGCTAAATTGTAAACTCTAAAATTAATTTAAAAGTATAAATAGTTCGTCCATTTATAATTTCCTTTATACATGTACTAAGAGTTTATAATTAAATTTTGAGCTCATTTAAAGCAAAAATAATGTATAGATTTAAATAAAAAGTAATTAAGTTTGTAAATAATGTACACAAATCATTAAAATATTAATTTATTTTTATTTTGAGGACGATAATTGGAACGGTTACCCATCCAAGTTATTCGCCAGACAAAACCTTGCTTAACTCTAGAGATTTTTCTGGATAACTCACTTCAATGAATTTCTACGTGCGTTAAGACTATTTTAAATAACGGACTTTAATTTTATTATTCTGTGTTTACCTACAGAGAAATTTAAATAACATTTCTCTTCAAATATTTACGTTAGATATCGATCTCGTCGAATTTATAATATTAACGACTTGTTATATTACACAAACTACGGCACAACTAGTTCACGATTTATACATTTGTTTAATGAAAAATCAAATTAATAAATTTCAATTCAAATTTTCATTTAAATATAATGCACATAAATCCTAAAGAAACAGGTATTATTTACAAACACCCTTCGGTTACTTCTCGATACAGATGTTTTCTGGCAAATTGTAAATAAGTACTACAAAGGCTATTGTTTGCGATCGAGAAAGAACTTCCGGCTCTTTTAAATTGTTTGTTAAAATTAAAACATAATTTAAGGTTTTAAATTAACAAGCATGAAACACATTGAGTTTATTTGTTTGCTGAAGTTTATAAGGCAGTTAGTTGAAATACACTTACGATTTAAATAGCGTTTATATTAACTTCGAATTTAAATAACTAAGTTTCCTTCTGGCAATTTCTTTTTTTGGTTCCAGGTAGGATGTTTTACAAAGGTGTGCTTTCTCTTAATTTCCATTATATACTCGCTATATTCTGTAAAATTGCGTGTTCGAATATTGGATTTATTTTACTGTTTTAAATTAAGAATGTTAACCGTTACGTTAACTGTAGAATTTCAGGGCTTTTTAATGACACGATAACCTCTTCGTACATAGGTTTACTTTCGTGACACAAATTAAGATGGAATTTACCATTATAACCTCAACGGATCTAAGCGCTCCACGGCCGATTTGTGCTACATTGTTGATTTTCTTATTCAATCGGCTTATTCCAAATTTAAAATCCTTTCTTGCGTGCTTGAGTTTGCAAACGTTAAAATTCCGTTACAACGCGGTTTTTTCCATAGAGCTTTAACCCCGGTTGTTTTGTTTATGACTTCGACAAATTTTATAACTCTTCAACGGCATTTGAAGTTTTAATTTTACACTGATTTTAAATTCACCGGCGATTTGTTTCTTACGCAGCACTTTGAAATTTGTAAAGTTGTTTATTTTTATAGTCTGAGAAACTTCAATTTACGTTAGTATTACGTTAGGTTACTTTATATTATAGTAAAAATATTTAGAAATTTAAAGTAAATGGTAGCTTATTTAAATTTCTAATGTGAGAACAAAGTAATTATTCAATTGTTAATTACGGTATCTAACAGTACCTTCCTTACTATTCAGAAACATAAGCACGATAATTACAAAGTTCTTAGTATATCTTTTGAATCTGTTGATCTCTCGAAGTTTATTGTAGCTTTTAGTATTTTTTTATAATATTTTAGTATACAATTTTAATGTATTAATTAAATTTTTATGTTGTTAATCACTGTACTTTTGGAAGGTAAAACTATATGGTACAAGTATTTACTATTACTCATCCAGCATATGAATTTATGTTTTGAATTCTAGTTTTAGATTTTGTATTTAAGTTACTATTATGTATTATTTAATTCTAGCAGTACAGTAATTCTCTAATAAAATTTTACTTTATGTTTGTTATTTAGTTCTAATTTAGCTCGTTTTGTTACAGGTAAAACTACATTTATGTACAAACTCAACGAAGAAGGGCGTTTTGTATGCACAAAATGTGGTTTTTCTTACAAACAAAAGTACAATTTATCTGCACATATAAAGTACGAATGCGGTGTAGAACCTCGGTTTCTATGTAGCTACTGTGGTAAAAAGTACAAACGAAAAACTACTTTACGATTTCATATTGCTGCTAAGCATTTAATGTTATAAATATTCTATGAAATACAATAAAACATTTTGAAATTGAAGTTTTGTTTTGTTCTTATTTATAAAAATACCACAATGAAATATATCAACTGCACGTGGAATTCCTTTGTCAAGCCGAAACCACGTAAACTCTGTATATATTTTTAATTCTGAATGTGAAGTACAAGTCTAGTTTATATTATTTCATTTGATCAAATAATTTCTAATGTAAGATATGTGTGTACAACAATTAATTTTGAGGAAGTTTGTTAAATTTGGAAACTAAACTCTAGGTAGAGTAGTAATGATTTTTCATAGCACGTTCTTAACGATTTTTAATGTACAGTATATTGAAAGACTAGCATAAAGGTAAGTATGAAGGATTTTATACGTAATTAGATTCCAATTTGTCCAAGTGATCGTTCCCTATTCAATGATTTTTATAATAGCCGCTGATATAATGATTAAAGAAATGTGAATACTGTAAAGGATATGTAGACAATTAATTAGTAAGAGTAAGCTCGGGATGCATAAATAACCTTTGTTCCCTTGGCTTCAACTGATATGGTTATTGTAACACACACTCCAGACTTTATTTGGAACTACATATCTTCCTACTTCAAGCAGACATGCTAAAACATTGTTTTTAGTCCTTTATCCAAAAACATGGCGTATCTTAAATCTCTTTTAGTTTAAGAATTACTAACCTAATAAAACGAAAGAAAGAGTTTTTGAAAAATCAATAGCTTTATTATAATTTAGTAGGATTTTAATGCAAGGCTCGCCTACAAACCTAGGAGGCTACATCGTATACTACAACCGCTATCTGTATGCATTTTAATTTTATTACTCCACTTATCTATCATTAAAATATGTTTGCAATGACTTATTCTTGAAGCTAAAGTTCAGAGGATTTTAAGCATTAAATGTTAAACATGTAATGCTGTATTGAAATCATCCTTTCCCTAATGTAAAAAATTATAAAATATTTATTGTCGTATATGAAAAGCGAAATACTTTAAACCTTTAATTTCTAGTAAAAGATGATCATAATTGCAAACACTACTGATTTCATTGACCGAATATCGTCAGTATGAAAGAATATCCAACTCGTATTATGATTACCGATAAAATCAAAGTCATCAGAAAGTAACTCATAACTTTTCATATCATTTTTTATTGGATTAATGAAAATAAACGCGCCTCTTTAAATCAGGATATGTGCACACATTTTTAATAACACGTATTTTACCTACTGAGCGTAGATTTAAATCCTAATGCATGTGCTTTCGTGCGTGGGTACGTGCGTGCATGTGTTTGTGTGACTAGGCATGTGCGTGTGTGTTTGCGTTTAAGTGGGCGTGCGCCTCTCAGTGTACGTGTGCGTATGCTCGTGCTTAGGTGCGTGCCTGCATGTTTGTATCCGTGCGTGCGCGCGCGGGTATGTACAGACGTGCATGCGAGTGTGCAATAGCGTATGACAGGAGGCGCGCATGTGTGTGTAACAATGGCAAATTAATAGATGTTACGTTTAACTTTTATTTTAAGGCATAATTTGACATTATCGGTACATTACTTATTAGTTCATCAAATCGAGCATTGTTACGAGGAAACTTTGTTGCGTGCATAAAGAGACGCTAGGTATACTGTAATGATGATTCTAGAAAGAATGAAGAATTTCCGCCGATCACTTTCCTATTTTATGCAGATAAAGAGTCTGTTTATTCTATATTATTGAAGGTTATATTTCGGATAGAAATCTTTGAATTTGTATGACCCTTCCCTTTTGAAAATGTTTTGAAATTACGGTTTTTAAAATTTTTCTATAAATACGATGCAAATGTTACTCTATAAGCAATACAGTTTCCAGAGATTATAAAAAATTCATTACAATTCCAAATATAATCTTGAATGGCGACCTTTAACTGAAGAAGTAATTGAATAATTTATATGACACGTTGTTCAAAGTTACTTTCGTAAAAGAACCAAGAGATGCTAAGCTCTTAGAAAACCGAAAGCCATTATATACACAAAAACATAACCACTGAGGGGCTAACGTACCATTGTTATAGTTTGATAGTCTACAAAGTGAGCGATGGCTCAATTTTATGAAAGTTAAGTTACGTAGTAACTTTCCAGGTGTATTGATATCTTGAGCAGTGCAGAACTAACTGTAGCTATTTATCCAGTATTGTATATAAGTAAATGCAGGTACAAATCATCAAATGTTCTTACTTTTTCATGAATTTTATATGAACATATAAAAGTCTGCAACGCAGACTTTGTTTATATTTTTGAGTAAATTTAAATGTGCTTCGTAGTTTACCAGCAACTTATCTAAAATGTTGGGATTTTTCCATAATATTTCCTACGTTACTGATCGAGTATTATTATACGGAGTTTAAAATTTTAGACCAATTTAACGTTTTTATGTCGCAATTATTTAAGGATCACTTTGTGAACAATGATAACTGCGAAATATCTAAATAGTTGCCTGTGCTACTTTGTATATAGCAAATCATTATCCTGTCCTTATATTTTTGCAGCACACTATTCCATAATATGTATTAAAGTAGTTAAACATGAATTGATGCTTTTAAGTGTCTACTTGGAAAAGAACACACGCTAATTATAAACGCTCATATACCAAAAGAGTTCCTAATCTAAAGCCATTGACTCCATTACTACATTTTATGTTTTAAAGTATATTCATAAATAGTGGTTACTAAGATTTAAATCTGCGCCCAGTAGGTGCAGCGTTCTGATACTATAACGAATCGTCAGATCACTGTATTATTAGTTCTTTCAATAAAATTTCTGCAAAGAAAATTAGAAAACAACCAATAATAGCCAAATTGAATAATGGTAATCTAAGGACTCGTTAAGAAATAAATACTTCATTAATTATTAGGATGTAATTAAATAGGAAATAAGACTAAAATATCTGATAAATAAACAAAAGGATTCAAATAAATGAAATTAATCAAAATTATGTATTAGATCATTAAATAGATACATAGAATTGACTGTAAATATGATATAAAAGAATTCTTAAAATTTGATAATTTTATTAGGAATACAGAATGTATAATTTAAACATAATTTCTTTTCAGGTAGTACCTATATAGACATCTAGGGATAAAAAGAAGGAACTAATTTAGGTGACATGTAAATTGCAATAACTATAAGTAGATAACTATAAATAATTATAAGACAATGTAATAATAAACAATTCTAGAAGAATTTTAAATTAGTTTAAAAATACCTCACCAAACATTAAATATTTGTAGGAGTTATCTTTCCAAGAATTCAAGATACATTTACTATAAATAAGCAACCAAATGCATTCAAAAGTTAGAACTTATCCCGTTCTCAGACTAATTATAACCCTGCACGAATAAATGTTATTATTAGCTTCGATAAGGACAACTCGACCAAAACTAATAATGAATATATAATCTTCCTGTCAGGCCGCTTAACGACATTTCGAAGGGACTGACAGATAGACGTTTATTATAAAGTAAGGACAATTTGAATTTATAGTAAACAGCAAGCTTCCTATATATCCCTTACAAAGACAGCTTCGGAGGAACCGCTGAGCAAGTATTTATTAAAAAACAAGGACGATCCGGTTTTAGAATGAACAACTTAAGTCTCCCACAACAATACTCAAGACAAGGACGTTATCGGTTTTAAATGTAATTCCTATCTGTATAAACATCAATTAACTCACCTTATTTACTGATGTTCATTATTTACTCAAATTGGGAAGTATATAATAAAAAATAAAGTAGTGGTTGAAGAAATTTTTCTCCTTTTATTGGTTTTAAGCAGAGGAGAAAAATTTCTTCAACTACTAGTTTATTTTTATATAAATCACTATAAATCACAAATAAATCACTAAAAGCATGCACTTTGGCGATAATCAAACTATATTTTTAAGGCAAAAATATTCAAAGTATAACTAGTCTTCTGCAACTATTTGGATGTGGCTAGAAAATAAATAGAATACATGGGTAGATGTAAGATCATATAAAGTAACGTAGGATAGATATTTGTAAATCTACGATTGTTGAAAATACATATTAAATATACGATTTTAAAACGTAATGTGAATTTAATTAAATCGTAATACAAAATCCGATGATATACAGCCGTACAAATATAATATAATTGTAATATACGTATTCGAAATGATATTCAAAATATTTACACGATTACAAAGCCACAAAAGACATAAACCCTCTTCAAAAGTAAATCACTAATCCCAAACCAAATCTTTGGCTGTAGCATTGTCGAAAGACATAATAGTTGAGTAAATAACAGCTATATAATAACTATAATGGAGAAACGTCATAGTAAATGTGAAGCTCAACGCGTGGCTATAACTTTCTCGCAGTTATAACTATTATACAACTATTATTTATTCAGTTATTATACCTTTCGACAAAGATTTGATCGCAGGTTAGTGATTTACTTACGAAGAGGCTTTATCAATTTTGTGGCTTTATAATCGGGTAAATATTTTGAACGTACCATTTCAAATACATAGGTTCAGCTTTTGCATTACGATTTAATTAAATTGAGATTACCTTTTAAAATCGTATATTTAATACGTATATTCAACGAACGTATATTCATAAATATCTATTCTACGTTGTATGATGTATGATCTTACTTCTACTCATGCGTTCTATTTACATTCTATCTACATACGTTCTATTTAGTGCAGCTGGAAAATATTTGCAGAAGGTTAATAATATTTTGAATATTTTTGTATTAAAAATGGAGTTTGATTATTATAAGTGCATGCTTTCAGAGATTTATCTCAAGATTAGTTAATTAATGTTTATAAGGTTAGGAATTGCATTTAAGATCGATAACGTCCTTGTCTTAAATGCTGTTGCGGGAAATTGAAGTTGTTCATTCGAAAACAAGATCGACCTTGTTTTATAATAAACACCTGCTTAGCAGTTCCTTCGAAGTGTCCTTAAGAAATCGAGTAAAGCTGTCTTTGTGGGGATATGTAGAAAGTTTATGTTTACTACTATAAAGTCGAATTGTCCTAACTTTATAATAAATGTCTACCTGTCGGTCTCTTCGGAATCTTCTTAAGCAACCGTACAGGAAGATTATATATTCATTACTAGTTTTAGTTTAATTGCCCTTACCGAAGCTAATAATAGCGTTATAGGTGCAGCGTTATGATTAGTCTAAGAACGGGAGAAATTCTAACTGTTGAATGAACTTGCTTGCTTATTTATAGTCAATTTAATCTTGAATTCTTTGAATGTTTGGTGAGGGCTTTTTAAACTAATTTAAATTGTTCTAGAACGGTCTATTATTAGAGGTTTCTGTAATTATTATAGTAATCTATTTATAGTTATTGTAATTTAGATGACCCTTAAATTAGTTTTTAATTTTTATCCCTAGATTTCAATATAGGTATTATCTGAAAAGAAATTATGTTCAAATTATGCATTCCTTATCTCAAATAAGATTATCAAGTTTTAAGGATTCGTTTATATTATATTTGTAATCAATTCTATGTATCTATTTAATCATTTAATAAATAATTTGGATTAATTTCTATGAATTTAACATTCATTTTTTTGAATCTTTCTGTTTATTTATCAGATGTTTTAACCTTATATTTTAGCTAATTACATCCTAATAATTAATGAAGTATTTATTTTTCAACGAGACGGTAGATTACGTTTATTAGATTTGGTTATTATTTGTTCCTTTCTAATTTTCTTTGCAGAAATTTTATTTAAAGAACTAATAATATAGTGCACCGACTATTCGTTACAATATTATCTTACGCTAGAGTTAAATATGGGGCGTTTAAATGTACAGAAATAACATCTATCTTTTGAAACCGAATGGAATATTCACTAGGAGTTAAATAGCATGATGTATAAAATTGTGAAACCAAGCCGCAGTCGAATAGGAGCGACTGGTATAAGCAAAGGGTCAATGAGTTGCTTATAGATACGGAAACGTATACGCTACTAGATTACAATCCAACCTAGATTATTCAACACAGGTACAATGCTCTTGTCACACAATTAGAACATAATTACTTATTTAGTAAACCGAAAGTTAGATCGTTTAAATAAAGTTTACCATTGACCCTGAAAACAATCGTTCTATTTCTTTTTAGACACATCATCAACAATTAAAATCAAGTTATATTTAAGTGATACCAAGAACCCAGGTAGTCTGGTAGATACTTAAGTTTTTGATTAGATTATCTGATCATTCATAACCGCAATACCACTATGTGTTCGAAAAATAGAACAAATAAAATGTTATCCCTCTTCGTTACTTCAAAATATTATTAAATTAGACTAAATGTTGGTTAATAATGGATACTCAAGACTTTTACGAATAATCTAATTTATGGTACATAAAACTATAAAGTCGGAGCAAAAAACGACAGGTTGTATTACCGAAAGATTCCGTATATTAATTATATCACTCACGAAATAAGCAGTGTTCTTATATCTGAAAGAGTCAAAATCGTTGCATCCATTGAAATTTTGATTCCCAAATTAGAAAATAAAACTTTTGATGAATACAAATCGGGATTAATTTATAAAATAAATTGTTTAAATTGTAATTGCTCTTATATGCACAGGCTGAACCAGCAAATGTCGGGATTTAAATGATATTAGAACGAATAAGGGAAACAGCTTTAGCTAAACACTCGCTTGAAACTGGTCATACTTTTGCCTTTGCCAACACTAATATCCTTCATCATAAGCCAGAGAAAATAAACCTTAATTTTCTCGAAATGTACTACATCAGAAAATGGATAGTAACGTTAGTTACAACACTAATACTGAATACCTAAGCATCATTTATATATTTTTGTTCAACGTTGATAAAGACATAATTGTTATGCTAATAATTTCATATTTTT
>JAHWXV010228372.1:0-19488 GCA_024586415.1 Phrixothrix hirtus | reverse complement strand
CCGCAGTTCTTGTACCGTGGTTTACGCTCATTGGTTTGCGCGTCTTAAGTAGTCCTAATAGTATCGCTTCTAGACGCTCAAAACCATATTTCGCTTGTAACTTTGATGTTTGTTTGGCCGCTTTAAATTCTAGTGCATGGTCCAATGCACTATCAAGCTCAAGTGAACGTGCAAATCCAAGTTCCTGTTCTGTTTCGGAATACGGAAGACCGCAACAAATGCTTGCACCCCAATTTGTTCAATAAAACTTTTTGGAACCATTAGGTATATTAACCGCACTAACCCTGCAATTTCCCTTTCCAATTTTTGAGGGTTATTTCCAATTTTCTACACTTGATTCCTTAACTGGAAACAGTAGAGTGGTTGCATGTGTTTATATGTATTTTCGGCCTTGAAAAAAGATAATTGAAATTATTTTGCGGATCATCTTGGTATGGTTTATATGATGTCTCAGGCAATTCCACGTAGAGCCAATACTAAGTCAGCTACATTTTCTTCAATGATCCATCCTTTCGATCTTGCGGCTATCATGAACCGTTTATGGTAGTTGCCCAAGATATCTACCCATGATATATGGGTGCTGTAACATATATTCTACTGCTTGGAATGCCATTTTCAATAACAGGTAAGTGATTAACTTACTGTATATACAATTCTGCCGATAGTTCACGAGAAACAGAGGGCGTTGCCTTCTTAAGCTTGTTGATTTCTTTATTTACTATTAGTAGGATAAACTTTTGATGTAGTTGGTCACACTTCTTGGTAACCTCCTCATATTTTGTTGACAACTCAATTGTAACATCTTCCATTTCATCTTGTAATTTAATGTGGCTTAATTTAACTGACGTCATCTCTTCTTGTACTTTGCTTATAATTCCATTCTTTAAAACAATTTGACTTGTTTTAGTTTCTTCCTATAATTTAGTCTGACTTAATTCAAGTTCTTCGTGTAACGCACCTTTGCTTGAATTAGTTTCCTTTTGAAGTTTGGTTTGAATTAATGGATTCCGTTTCCTCTTTTAATTAGTTTGTAATTTCTTCTTGATTGAAATCAATTTCATCCTGCAATATTTTGCAACATTTCCAACTTGTTTTTCGGCGATATTTTGTGACTTGTATATACAAAAAAATTAACACTAGCTTTTAATTATTAATAGTTCACCCTTTTAATAACCGATTCGACACTCAACACCAATGCAACAAAACTAGTTTATTGTTTAAAGGTGTTTATGATTATTTATTTACACCTGTTTCTTAAATATTTATTTCACAACACACTAATAATAAATGTTTACACTTCTATTTATGTATTACAGCTACTAACAAGACAAGATCCTTAGGACAACTAAACGTAAGGGAATCTCATCTGCTATTTATATAGTGGGGAAAAGTTCAGAACATTAAAGAATAGTAAAGAATACAATTAGTCATAATGATGGTCTAATACATTCCAATGCAATGGCTCAAGCTGATCTTGAAACTATTTAGATAGATATCAGTTACGGTACTGATTCATTTGCGATTACGTCATCTATTTCAGTACTAAGAAACCTTCCACAATATTCCTAAATGTTCTAGAATATTGCTGTTTAACTTGTTACTGATATTTGTTATGTTTGCGTGTTATTGAAAGAATTGTCAAGTACTAAACTTTCTCATAGTTGGCGATTCCACTTTTGTTAGTTTAAGAAATTGGTGCTTTAAAGTACTATATCTCAGCAACAATAAAGATATCTAAATGAAATTAGTAATGAAACTTCTAGGATGACTAATATTTCTGACAAATGTAAGCGATATTGGATAACCTAGGGTGTATAGGCTGTTTGAATTGTCACGAAATAATCCTTTACTAAGCGTCGCTGACAGTTACCTTTCAATATACTCTAATTATCCTAATTATGTTATAATTGACACTGATATCATTCCAAAACACTACGATAATATTAAATTTTGATTTTAGTTAAGGATGCTATTGATCGGCGTTAATCTGCCACAAGCATCATCATTGCTTGTTGTGAATCGCAAGAAGGTTACTCTCTGAAAAGTGTAGATTCTGTACGTGTGTGTTCATTATAATGATAGAAATTCACCCTAATCTGTTTTTCCTGTAGTTATTTCAGGAATAACTATTTCTATAGTTGAAACTTATTCATAGTCGAGGTCCCGAATTTCACTATTTGGATATAAATGCGGCTTATATGTATCAAAACATTTCTATATGAAGAAGTACAAGTTGGAATATATTACAAGCTTTACGAGCTAGTAACATGCTGTCAGTTCAGAAGCCCATAACTGCGTAAAATAGGTAAATTGTTTGAGATTAAATGAATTACTATAGTTGAATGGCGTCTTGTACTTTGTTATCGAGAGGAATAAAAATAGGAGCAACTCGTACCAATACTACTGCTCTGTTTTCTCTATGTATGTGTATCAGTAAATTTTTAATAAATATCCATACCGCCCTGTCTGAAAGCTGGTAATAATGAAATACGATAGACGTTAAAACTTTCGTTAATTAAAAAAGAGTCTGACCTTTCCAACAATTTTATCTACGAAATTTCTTAATCCATCGCACAGATTTTAATTGTAACATTTTCCGCTTCATAAATATTTGTCTTTATCATCGTAGAAAAGCAAACGTTAATTGAAGTTTTCGTACTTTTACTTTGTGTAGTTAGTCTATAATTATATTTCGAATTACCATTAAATTTTTAATGACTTTGAAAGTTATTGATTTACTTTTAAACTATTTCAATTAAAAATTGTTTGAACACTGCGTTGCGGTAGATTAATTGCATTCAGCTATTGCATGACAATATTACCACCACATTATATCAATAATTTGTATAAAACCAGGAGCTAGGTACTTTTCTAAGGTTAAACTAGTTAAATGTAGGCAAATATTTTATTTCGTTGGTTATTTTAAATATGGTACATACCTCTATAAAGACTTTCTCAACAAAATAGGAAAAATCCTCATATCTTCTATAAGTCAACAGGTTTATATTAGGATTTAACAGCTATAAAATAAATCATATTAACTTTTATTTATCACCTTCAAGGAAGGATTTAGAAAAATATACCAACAGAAATCCTTAGAACATGCTTTATTATAGCTGCAGCTTTAGCTTTTTATGATCAGTTGAAGTTATTATTGACAATCCTGAGGAAAACAGAAACGAACTCTTAATTGTTGTTTTTGTTTGAAATGTCTGAACTTTCCCTTTATTGGCCGGAGAAATATTATAGAAGCTATTTTTCATAAAGTTGGCCAATGTTATTTAAAATTTCTCTTCCTCCAATATTTTAATACATAGTATAGAATACAACATTGGACTTATATTTATAAATTTATAATGTGGGCGTTTGATTCTAATAATGTGGCAGAATTTAAATAAAAAACATGAATTGCAATTTTTAACTATTTGCTCTATTTTTTCACAAGCTGATTTTAATGGTAAGAATTTGATAATAATCACTCCTCTTTCCAATATATCTAATATTAACGTAATATTTTCTTGCAATATTCGTATTCATTTAATTCAATTGATACTCAAAATTGGTTATATAACAAATTTTTGCAAAGAACATTACTTTTTGAGTCAAAACTACACATAAAACCGTTTCTAAATAACGAAGTTAAATTTCTATATAACGAAATTTTTAAGGCAAACCAAAAGTTTTTTGTTAAATGTAATGTACACACGCACATCATCAAAGGGGTGGTATTTAAAAATCAAATCCTTTTACTGAATGCAAAGGAATTTCTAAGTAAAACTTCTAAGAATAAAATGTACTAATCCTTCTTTTAAGCATCTAAAAATTACCTAAATTTTTGCATTGAATGCTAAGGAATTTGTAAGTGAAAGTTCTAAGAAAAACAATTAGGATTTAATCCTTCATTGAAGGATTTTTTTATGTATTCGTTTATTGTTTATCTAACTTTTAAACGGAATTTCCTAATTAGGATTCTAGGAACACCTACCATTTAAAGTTGAAAACTTGCATTGCAAATTTTTATTTTAACTTCAGTTTGTAGAGTGAACATTTCTAATGTACCTACATTACAAAAAATACCAAAGCGCAGGAAATTGATAAAGGTGCAAAAAAGAAAGGTATTGCGGCAAAGTTCGGAATTCCTGCAAGACCTTCAGCGCAACGTGCTAAAACCCGCGTTTACGACGATTTAGATGAAGCAGGTTTAAAGTGGGTGCATTTAATTCGTAATAAGAACTTGCCAATTTCGGGACCACTAATCAATAAGAAAGCGTTAAAATTTGCAGAATCGTTTGGATTTACAAATTTCAAAGCAAGCACTAGCTGGCTGCATAAATTAAAAAATGGCACGGCATTACTGAAAGTGTGATGTGTGGTGAAAGTGCGACTCTTAATAAAGAAGACTGTAACCAATGGAAGAATGCAATATTGAAGAGGATTCTGGAAAAGTACGAGGCAAGAAACATTTTCAACGAAGACTAAAGTGGCTTATTCTTCAAGTGTACCCCTAATGGAACGCTTCATTTCAAAAATGATAGATATTTCAGTGGAAAGCAGAGCAAAGAAGGAATTACCGTTTTATTAGGAGCGAACATGACAGGAAGCGAAAAGCTTAAACAGCTAGCAATTAGGAAAAAGTAAAAATCCACGTTGTTTGAAAGGGACCAAGTCGTTTGAAGTGGATTATTATTCTAACAAGAAAGCGTGGATGACTAGTCAAATTTTTGAAGAGTGGTTATTAAAACATAACATAAACAAATGAAGAGACAACATAGAGAAATAGCTTTAATTATGGATAACTATCCAGTACTTCCTTTTGCGGTCGCAGGAAAGCTTAAAACTACCGAGATTTTTTTTAACATTCCTCATTATCAGATATTATTAAGTCGACGACTATATAAATGAGCATTCCCTGCCTCGACGAGTTAGGGAGTGTCATCGGGTTGCCTTATTAGGACATGTTCCTAGCTATAATCTTAATTTAATTGGATTGGTGCGTAGACAATCTCTCCTTCAATCTCGATCTTCTTACCGTCACTCTATCCATTAGATCTTCTGCTTCCATGTCCTTGCGTAGATCTGCGTTTGTTATGTAGTACGGTGTCCCAGTGATGAATCGCAGCAATTTGTTTTGCGTTGTGGCGATTTTTGCATGTGCTGCTTGCGAGCCTTTGATTTAAACTTTCTCCCCGTACGTTAGGCATGGAAGTAGCATTGTGTTCAGTATTTTGTCTTTCGCTCTAGTTTGAGCTGGCTGTAGGCTCCTAACTTAGAGGTTATTCGCTAGGGACTTAACATAACCAGCCCTCACGGTGGTATGGGCTTTTCTGTTCAGATTGCGATCAAAAAGAAGTCCAAGGTAGGTGGTTTTGGACTTGGTTTTTATCGTTCTCTTGTTGACGGTTATTTCTTTCTTTCTCCCGGGTTTATTTGAAAACCGGACCACCTGCGTTTTCGACATCGTTGATGGTGATTTTCCATCTTACAGCATACTCATTGACTATTTTCAAACATTCTCTCAAGCTAGAGTTCGTTATTATCATATCCCTACCAGCTACTACGAGTATAATTGTAGTATTATCAGCGAACGGTAGAAGTTCGGCGTTTATAAAGATGTTCAGTTCTGGCATGTCGTACACATAAACATTGTATAGGATTATTGAAAGCACTGATCCTTGTGGCAAGCCCTCTATGGCTTTCCTTTTGGTTGATATAGATTTACCTGCCCGTATCTGAAAGGATCTATGTAATAAGGAAGACAAAGTAATTTTTATTATTGCCAAAGGATGTTAATTTGATACATTCTGTATCCTAGGGCGTACCTCCATACCTTATCGTATGGATTTTGTACGTCCAAGAATGCTGAGAGGATGCTAAATTTGGTAATCTCTGCCCTCGCTATCATGGCCTCTAAATTGGACGCTTGTTGGACTGCCGATAGCTTAGATCTGAACCAGAATTGTTGGTGGGGGATTGAATGGTTTTCTTCCAGAAAGGATTGTATTCTTACATTAATAATTTTCTCGAGGAATTTGGAAAGAACGTTTAGGAGACTAATTGGTCTCCTATTTTTGGGAATCGCCAGGTCTTTCCCTTTCTTCGGTAGCGTGACTATTATTGCTGTCTTCTAGTGGAGTGGGAAGTAACCAAGTGCCACATGTCTGTCCAGTATGCAAGCAATTTCAATTTTTGGTTTGTCGGATAGGACTTTTAGCGCCCTAACCGGAATACTGTCCTGTACCGTGGCCTTTATCGCGTTCATGACTTTGAGAACGCTGGAGATCTCTTAAATATTGGTCACTATGGGGTTATCTACGCAGATGTTTTGTATGGTATTTGCCCGTTTTCGCTACCAAATATTTGTTGGCAGAGAGATTATTGGAGCACTGCTCTTCCATGCAGTCCGCAATTGCTTTGGCTTGTTCTAAGTTGTCGAATTTAAGAATGTCATTATGTAGTATTGCAAAGTCAACGGCTTAGCCCTCTTTAGGTTTTTTAATAGCTTCCAGAATTTGGGATGCTTGTTGTCTCCTGCTTCTTGGATAGCTTGGTCCTAGTCTCTTGCGTTCTTCTCAAGTATCATATTTGTTACTTCCTTCTGGAGTTTTGTAAACCTGAATTTATTCTGGGTGTGTCTCGTTCGCGCCCATTTCTTCTTTGCCGAATTTGTATCTTTAATAAGTAATTTTTCGCTTCCATTTAAGCCCCAACTGTTGGCCTTGTTGCCTTTAGCTCGCAATTGGCATTTACCGAGAGTAGTCTTAATTGAGTTTGTAAGTCTATACACTGCCGCCTCAATATCGGCCTCGGTGTCTAATTGCTGCGTCAGTTCATACCCTGACATCATGTATGAGTATCTCTGCCAGTTGTTCTTAAATCTAGATGATGGAATTGGCGATGGGCGTTGTCCCCCAATGATTAATATAAATGGGTAATGGTCAGATGACAGTTCATGGACTGTCCTGGCTTCGGCATACTTTCTAATATTCAAGGAAATGAAGAAGTTACTTATATCGCCCCTTCTTGCAGTTGCAGGAAAACATAAAAATACCGAGCTGTTTTTTTTCCGAATTTAACCTTTAAACAGCAGCCAATGGGTCAATCAATAATCAAAAACCTTCAATTCCATTATAGTAAGAGAGTTTTAATGGGGATGATTAATGGAATTGAAGACATGTCTGACAAAATCATCGATTTAAGGCTATGTATTTCAAGGTTAACAAAAGTGTGGACTTATGAAGTAACTGAGGTGACTATAAGAAATTGTTTTTCTAAAGCAGGATTTAAACGAAATTCTGATGAATGGGAACAAACTGATGAATTGTAACCTTCCGTCCTACAGAAATCGCGAGTAGCATTATGCCAATTGAATAAAATTACTGTAGAGGTTATGTTAGGCTATTATCTCTAGGTTGATGATTTAATTACCACTGAATATCCTATCGATGTGTGTGTGTGTGTGTGTGTGTGTGTGTGTGTGTGCGTGTTTGCGTGTGTGTGTGTTTGTGCGTGTGCGTGTTTGCGTGTGTGTGTGCGTTTACGAGTCCGCACGTGTGTGTGTGCGTGTGCGTGTACGTGTGCGTGTGCGTGTGCGTGTGCGTGTGCGTGTGCGTGTGCATGTGCGTGTGCGTATGCGGGCGCGTGTGCGTGCGCGCGTGCGAGCGTGCGTGCGTGTGTGCGTACCTGCGTGTGTGCGTACCTGCGTGTGTACGTGCGTGTGTGTGCGTACGTGCGTGCTTGCGTGCCTGCTCGCGTGCCTGCGTGCGTGCGTGGGTGCGTGCGTGCGTACTTGCGTGTGTGCGTGGGTGCGTGCGTGCTTACGTGGTGCGTGCGTGTGTGCGTGCGTGCGTGCGTGGGTGCGTGCGTGCGTGCGTGCGTGTGTGCGTGCGTGCGTGCGTGCATGCGCGCGGGGTGCGTGCGTACGTGCGTGCGTGAGTGCGTGTGTGTGCGTGTGAACAAAATATCTCGAAAACAAAAAGTCGTAGATAAACTAAATTTTATATTTGAGTTTTTATCCATCCTAGAACGCTACTGCAACGATTTTTCTAAAATCCAATATCCGGAAGTGTCACTTTACTCTTGCCTTTTTTTGCTTTTTCGCGATTTTCTCGAAATTCGCTATAACGATTTTTTTAAAATTTATAATGTTTCTTAAAGATTTAATGCCCTTTCCTATGATTAAAACAATTTGTCAAAGAAGTGACCGTGAAACGAGTAACCGGAAGTAGTCTTACCATTAACTATGACTAAAATAAATATGAAACTGATGGTCCTAAATAAATGAAAATTTGTATATGAGATTCTACCTGCCTTTGTATGCTAAATCAATGATTTTGTTAGAATTGAATAACCGGTAGTACAACTTTATTTTAGTTAGTTTTAGATATTTTCCGAATTTTCAGTTTTCGCGATTGTTTCAAAATTAGCTGTAACGATTTTTTAAAAACTTATTTTCTTTCTTACCCATTTAATGGCCTTTCATATAGTTTAGGTCCTTTCTCATAAACTTTTCTGTAAATTGAGTAATCGGAGGTACCTGCTCCGTTAACTTGAAATAAAATAACTATGAAACTAAAAGTCCTAAGTGAATGTTAATTTATATCTGTGACCGTAACTACATTGGTATGTTAAATGAAGAGTTTGGTTAAAATCTAATAGCCAGAAGTTCCACTTTATTTCTGTCATTTTTAGACATTTTCCGAATTTTGGTTTTTCGCGATTTTCTTGAAAACGGCTATGACGATTTTTTTAAAACTTAGTAAGAATCTTGGATACTTCATTCCATTTTACATGAATCAAGCTGTATCTCTAATAACTTTTTGAATGTAAAGTAACCGGAAGTACTTAGTGCATTAATTGCGAACAACATACCTCAAAAACTAAACATGATATATAAACAAAGTTGTACATTTAAGTTTTTTATCTTCTACGCGTCGGATATCTAGAAGTTAGTTAAAATTGAATGACTGGAAGTGCTATTTTATTCTTACGATTTTTAAGTTTTTTTTCGATTTTCTCGAAAACAGCTACAACTTTTATTTTTAAATGTACTACGGTTATTTTGTATTTAATGCCCCTTTACAGGAACTTAACAGTTCTCCTGACAAAATGCGTCGAAGCAATTTATAAGAGAAAATTTTCGGAGTTAAGCAGCCTTTAGCCTGTCCAGTAACTTGAATGGGTGACCGTTACAATTATCGTTTTCAAAAATAAACGTAGACTATAATCTAATCATTTGTGGACACTATTGGCGTATCTATGTGCGTAAGAGAAAGTCGTGCAGTGTTTCGCACAAGATTTTTTTTAATATCGGATGGTGACGTTGAAGTTTCTCCACTAGGAAGTTTGGCGACTTTTGAGATAGAAGAAATCCCAGGTATGTATGTTTATTTGTTGCCAACCTTGGAATGACTTTAAAAGTGGACTGTTGTAAGCATAGCAAAAATTAATTTCACCATTTAATAAAAATTTGTTTTAATGCAGAAATCAGTACATTGTAATTTTGTTATATTGCTTCAGGTGCTAAAATCTCGAAGTAAAAATTTGCTAGTTTCTGTTTAGTAATCTATCAGATTGATAGAATCTAAATAAATTTATTTCGCGTAGCATAGGATTTAATATCCCTTAGTATTAATTCTTTTGCATTTCTCTAACGAAATGAATAATCCTTAGTTTTGGATTCTGGCTCTACCATTTTATCTATTTTTTTAGATACTGTTATAAATTTTTTTTGTACATGTACTTTGTTCAATTTGTTAGCTCCTGATGTGTTTTAAGAACATTTAATAAAATATTGCCCAATAAATATGTACTGCCGTGTACATTGAATGCTCAAAAAAACAAGGCGCCGAAGGCGCTTTCATTAACACCGAATTGGGCGTTCCTTTGCAGTACATTAATTATGCAGGTTGTTAAACAAAGGTACGTTTTTTTTAAATCATACAATTCTGCAAACATTTTTAGTCATTATAATTACACATCGTCGTGGGGTATGTTTGCAGCACGGGCCGTATTTCCTGCTAGTTTCCAGTGCAGCCTCGATACTTCTGGTTCGGCGGTAGTCCAGTTATCCTAAATTTCCGGAACGCCTCTGAATATCAGGTAATAAACGGCAAGCAATCAATATAACATAAATTAAATACACATAAAATGAATTAACTTCAAGGGTTCATTAAGTTCATATAAGGTTCAAATAAAAAATAAATAAGTTCAAAATAACAGTTCAATGGAGTTCAAGATAAAATAAAATATTCATGTAATAAACTTAAATAATAATAACAATAATTCGATTTATTTCAGATTCGGATTCGCTGGTTCAACCGTTGTACTATTGGCACGAACTCACATCCCGTCACTTCCTGTCCTACTCCTCGTTCCCCTCCCGAAGGATTGACCTAAGCAATGTGTTCTCCAACTCCAAAAATTCCAACAGGGTCGGTAGTTGCCCGTAGGACTTGCCTACCGCAGCTCGCGGTAGGCGGGGCATCGAAGTAGGCGGTGCTCCGGGTCATCTCTGTGCTGCGGGTAGTGCACGCAGTTCTTTATAAGATCCCGTCCAACCCAGAACATGTGCACCTGTAATGCACCATGCCCCGTCGCCAGCTGCGTTCTAACGAATCCAGGTTGGTACTGAAGGTTTGCAGTCACCCCTGGGAATAGCCTATAAGTGTATGTCCCTTTTTCTGAGGTCTCCCACCGGAGCTGCCATTCATCTTCAATACGGATTTGCAGGTACTCCTTAATGTGTTTTATCGACGGAAAATCATCAATTTTGTAATTTTTGTCAGCAAATCTGAAGTCCCGCCTCTTTCTTATTTGCTTCATGCAGATTCTGTACTCTAGAGCTAGGTCGACCGATGGGAATACTGATAAAACATCTGCCGCATCCGCCGAGATAGAGCGGTAAGCCTGGGTTGCAAACATGGCCTGCATCGACCTTAGGTTCTGATTAATGTTATAGTTACTCCGCTCAAGTAGTTTTAATAGAGTAAGAATTGATTAAGGTTATCTAAAAAGTTAATTTTACAAAATAAAATAAATCAAAATAGGAATTACTTGAATAGCTTTATATAATGTTTTTATACAATTATTTAAAAATTTTATTAAAATTTAATATTGGAAATAAGTACAAAAGTATTTAATCTGTAAAGATATTTAAAATTACAAAGTAACAAATTCTACATCAAATATTTGAAATAACGCTGTGAAAACAATTAATACACGCGCCAAGGTGAAGCGAATGTCACAGCTCGATCATTAAAGCACAGAAGCAAGCATTCAATTAATTAATGTACATCATAGCATTGAAATTTCGTTAAGTAATTATTATATATAAAAAAATGTAGCATAAGCAAGGAACGGACGTAATCACGGGGCCGTGAGAAAAATTCTCAAATAGGGATAATAGTTAACCATATATTCGTAAGATAGGTGGTGACACAAAGTAATTATTGTAGGGAGTGCCTTGCCTATTTTAGGTAATTCAAATTGTCTCTATCGAAAATTCTAGCGTACCTGCCACTGAAGAAGGTATAGATGTACGTTCTCCAAATTAATTGGGACAATCGCTTCTATAGAAAAGTGGCAAAAATTCATTTATGTGTTATTCTCCCCTTGGGGATTATTAATCAAACATTGGACAATAAAGTACGTCTTCCTAATAGTCAGAGCTACTCCACCTGTAAGTGTCTACCTTTTATTCTTCTTACATCTGATTAAGAAAGGCTGTTTTCCTACCCGCCCTCAACTTTATAAAAATTGTTGCTGACTCCGAATAACCGAGATTCCTTGAAATTAATGTAAATTAAAGGGACGCTGTTGCCCGAATTTATATAATTCTGAAACAAATGGATTACGAACTCTAAATATTTGCATAATTGCTTAGTTAAAATACTAAATATGGAAACTCAAAATTTTTGCTTATGACTTGTTAAAAATTTATTATTGATAAACTTAACATTTATAACTTAATAGGTTAGTTTCTTTTGTATAAATTATAATCTACTTACTGACAGAAATTGCAATACCAAGAAGGAGTAGGAATTTCTTAATCAAAGTTGGCAGGTCTATTGGGCTGACATTAAGTAGTAATTGATTAACTTTTGAGACCAAATGGTAATGTGAGAACTTCTTCGGTCTGCGTTTTTCGTACGGTTTGTTGTTCTGTTTCATTGTTAGTTAAGACTATTTTGGTTGTTGTTCTTTTGTTAACGTGTTTTGTTTGTTTGATCAAACCTAGAGTACGGCAACGAGGATATTACCACCAATTAAGCGAATTTGACAGAGGTGGAATTATAGTTTTGCGCAAAGCTGGCTTTTAATTTGGGGTAATTGCTAACCGTGTAAATCTAAATGAGTATACTGTAATGCAAATGTATCGTGCATGATTTGAAAATTGTCAGGAACATCCTAAAAAAGGAACTGCGGCTTCAAGAAGAACGAATTGGCGACAAGATCGTCGATTAAGACAACTGGCATTTATAGAACGATTTTTCTCTACTCAGGCAGTTGGTGACCAATGGTTTGGTGAAGGAGGTCGCCTTGTAACCCTTACAACAGTTTATCGCCGAATCTGAAGTTTTGAGTTAACATCATATCGTTCGCAACTTGTGCTTCCTTTGACTGTAGTACATAATCAGCAACGATTACAATGGTGTAATGAACGACCTTATGGATATCTTGAGTGGCATCATGTTGTCCTTAGTGATGAATACAGATTTTGTTTAGGAATACACGACGGTCGTATGAGAGTCAGAAGAAGACGGGGTGAACGATGGAGTCTTCCATTTACAGCTGAGAGGCATGCATACCGCACTGTGGGTGTTATGGATTGGGATGCGATTACTTATAGCAGCAGGTTTCCCTTAGTGTTTATTCGAAGTAATATGACATCACAACGGTATATTGCGGAAGTGGTTTGAACACATCTTCTACCATACCTACAAGAGCTCGAAGACCCATTATTCCAGCAAGATAATGCACGTCCACATGTAGCAAGGTTTTCCTTCAACTTCTTTGAGCAGGCCCAGATCCATCTCTTGCCCTGGCCTCCTAGATCTCCACATCTTTCGTCAATTGAACATGTATGGGACATAATGTGCACGAGGTTGCGAAATTTGCAGCGTCCTCCTTTGACTTTGGAGACCTTGAGACATGAGGTGCAATGTGAATGGGAGGAAATACCCCTAAAAGAGAAAAACGACCTTATTCAAACAATGATTCGACGTGTAAATGAGTGTGTAAATCAGTTATTATAAAATTTTGTTTAACTAATAAATATTTTCGTCCCACCTTTGGATCTTTTATTACTATAACATACTTGAATATTCCTATCAAATTTCATCCGGAAATTCCAACTCCTTCTTGGTGTTGTAATTTCTATGCCACTGAGTATAAGTTGGATACCTGACAAATTTACGTTTTATGTATTATTTTACATATTGTTCAAAGTCGTTAAGGCAATTGAGTTTCGTTTATTACCATTTAATTGTAAATAATCGCTTTCAGCTGTAGGACTTCGAGACCTTGTCAAATAAATAATTACGAACGTCGATTCCGTTAGCCAATGTTTATTTAGTTCCTAGAATTTAAATCATATTTAATCAATTTAACAATTGTTGCACTTGTTTTTACAAAGTATCTTTTGTTGCGAAGTTAAGTATATAAATGTGTTCTTGTGCTAAATTACGGTTCTTATTTCTCCAATATAAATCTTACCTATAATGTTAGTTATACAATGCGCGTACAATAAGTTAAAGAGCGATCCAGTAATTATTAGCAAACAAAAAGTTACAAAGAATTTTTTCAAATTAAGTTTAGAATATTTATACTAATACATTTTCAAAATCAGAGCCGAAACAGTATACAGGGTGATCAAATCTATCCCCTGTTTAATTGATGTCGGCTCTAAGTAAAACTATATCATAGACTTTTGCACCATAATAGCTCAACCTATAATTTTACTGACGTTCCCAATCTAGTTTGATATAAAGGGGATATTATCGCTATTGTGCCTTTTTTTTCCCTTCTAAAAAATAAGTAACATACCTAGACTGAAATTCACGAGAAAAGGAGTTTTACTACTAATTCTGTAGTAAAATAGGTATTTCGCAATATACCGGAGGTATCGTAAATTGTCAGCACATATGGTTTAGCATCCCATTTTACAGCTTTTTCCCATATTTGCGGTAGGATAGAAGTGTCTGTTTCCACTCCACATGGGGCATTAACATCTCAACATACAAGATGTTTCCAAGAACATTACCTAGTAGCAGTATTTCACTTGAGAACAGTGGCGCGCACCTTTTACTGATTTTGTCTTCACCTTGCAGTGTTCAATACCGAAAGTATAGATGAACCACGGCTCGTTACACTGTAGACTTTCCGGCCGTGGTTGAACACTCATGATTTTACTTGCCACATGCGTTATTTTCAGTTTAGCCTGTGACAAACTTTAGCTTCAGTTAGTTTGGAAAAAACTTTTTTCTAATTTGATCTTTCAGAATAAGATATGTGGATCTGTGACAATATTTATTTAATTGCAAGGAAGATTTGTTTAATAAATATCGTACTGTTAATGTTTTTTTGCGAAATAGCTATTTTCAAGACCTTAGCCTTGAGAAGTTTCATATCTCTTTATATTACTCTATTGACTTACCCTTTGATAAACAAAATAATCTTATTTTCTCATAAAAATAGCAATTGTTACAGCTATCATGAACTTCCCTTTGCCTGCCGTTCTGGGTCGTCCATTTCGAAATGTAAGGCTATTCCTCTTTGCCCTATTGTTATTATGGTATGCCTGTAGTTTTTATATTCTGAAGTAGTTAGTGGGTGTCCCTATAGAAAAAATCTGAAACAGTGACATCCTGTGAGCTTGATTCCTAGTTCAATCGACATAGTGAGAAATTAGAAGATATGGAATGCTTTTTGTAAGACTTCTGTAAAAGTTTGGGCTGTGTGATATTCAGCCATCTTGTTGCAATCAATATTCCTCTATTTCTTCTTCAATTTGAAGTAAGAACAATATTTGCAGCACTTGTGAATGTCTTCCTATTTTTACGGTTACCGTTTGATCATTCTCCTCAAAGGAAGATCTCTCAATTATTCTTGATGACGAACTGTGTACCAAGTCGTCTTTCGGATAATCTAATGACTTTTAGTTATTTTCGCAAGAATTTTCTGTATAGAAATTTTTGACTATTTACATTTACCCTAAGATAGAAATGAATAAGTAACTTCCAAGTCGTAAAAATTACTGGCAAAGTTCAATTGGATTTTGCTTTTGCTTTTGCTGTTAATCTCTGAATATTTTGTCACATAATCGGTTCTAATAAATTTTGTACCGGCGCATGCTTACCAACAGCCCGTTTAGGGCTACGAGGGATTTCCTGACGTATTCTATTTTCATTTTTCGAAATACAAGCAGTTCGGGGCCTTCTTGTTATATTTATATTTAAAACTAACCCATTAATCTACCATTTTCTAAGCCAACTTGAAATTGTTGTACGCGTTGGAGCATTGCAAACATAGAATTCTCTTTGAAACAAACGTTGTACTTGAACCATTGAATTAAAAAGAATAAATCGTTATGTTTAATTGGCCAAATTTCTGTTTTGACAACTAAAAAATATTTTTTCAGTTATTTTATAAGCAACTCCGAAGCCCACTCTTCGAAGTAATACAGAATATACAGGTTGTCTATAAAATGTTTGGCCATAACCTAACCACAGATTCTTGGGAACAAAATAGGGCGATTTATAAACTCCTATAAACTAGCTGACTAAATCGTGAACTTCTTGGCCAATCTGACAGCATTATATTTCAGGAGACCTTCCATTAAAAAGTAACCAAAAATCGAATTTCTAAAGCTTACCGCAGACAAGGAATTGCATAGCCCGATAATTACATCCTAAAAGAATGCAACCTGTTTATCTTACAATTAACTTATACCAAGGAGGGAATCGGTAATGTAATTTAATATTACCAATTACATTATACTGTAAACGTAACGTCCGCGTTTATCTTTTAAATGGTTAATTTTAGTCAAACTTCTTTAAATGAATCCGAATATTTAATTCATTAGTTTCATGATTTTTCCCTTTTACTTATAATATTACCATAATAACCATTAAATTCAGAGTTCATCAGCCACCTAACGGATACGACTTCTAATTACTGTCGCATCACCAGCACTGCCACAAGTTTAGTTAGTAGATCAATGTAGCTTAATGACCAGCATTTCGTACCAATAATTTCAAATGAAAAATAATGAAATATTCAAAAGCATCTACGATAGGTTTAGACGTGGCAATAATCTACCACCTGTCTGAATTTTAAATAAATTAACTCTGACTTAGAAATGCCACTTGTTGAATTTAATTAATCCGTGTTATTTAAAGCTCAAAGCAATTCCTGTGGTATTGAGTAACCATTTAAATAAAACTTCAACGATTAATCGAATAACTTGAGGGATATATTTTACAAATTTTTCAATTAGAGATAATTATTGTTAAAGTTGCTAAGATGAATTTCTATATTTCAGCTAATACCAACTTGTGCCTGCAATCTCTACGTCTGTTAATTTTGTTAGGAAGTTGAAATTACAAACTCAACTTTTCAAGCATATAGGCAACAACACAATGTGTGATTTAATTTGGTAAAGTTTAAGTTTTCACTGCATTTGCATCTTTATAATTTCTTAAAACTTAAGGTACAGAAATTACAGCTTTATAAATAAGTTTTATGACATTTTAATGATGCAAGGAAGGTACTTAGTTCAAGAAAACGTTTTAATATTGTCAACAGAGTTTAACACGTCTATAATATTGTAGAAAAAGGTAACTGTATAGATCAGAGAAATTTAAAGTAAAGGGTTCAAATTATATTTACGAATTATAACATTTGCTATTCTTTAGAACGATGACACCATTCTCCGGGTGAGGTGCAAATGTTGTAACGACTTTTACTTGTCCATAGTTAATTTTTAAATATTCAGAATTTATTTCAGATCACCCGATACATGCATTTATACCCAATGTTACGTAATAGATGAAGTATTATTTTCTTTTAGTATTTAATAAAGTATATTACAATTTTACATTCTTAATTTAGCACTGGCTAATTTTAATTTAAAAACTAAACTTCTAAAATATAGAAAAAATAAATTCTCTTGCAATTTAAACAAAGTTAAATATGTTTGTCGTTAAATATCATTTAAAGCAATTAAGCATCGTGTGGTACCATTAAAGTTCATCTATTTCCTTAATAAGTAATCTTTGTACGATCGATATTGGATATTGAAATATATGTGAAAGAAAAAAGGATTGTTTCTAAATGTCATGATTAAGAAAAGTGTAAAATTGGAAGAGTTGTAAATTTCAGTTGAGATTATTTAAGAACTAGATGATATCTAACATGGGATGCGTAAATGGTATCCCCGGGAGTATTTGTGATGAAACAGGTATTTTAAATTGTACAAATTCACCGAATTCGTCTGTCCAGAGAGATTTTAGTTGTGGCTATATGTAGAATAGCGATGCTTACATGTATTAATCCGCAACCTTCAATAATTCTCGATAAATTAAGGCAGGGCGTCTAGACATCGTTGGTCTATAAAGTAGATTTTCGCTATTTACTCACAGTCACAGTTTCATAAACAATAATTTAATTTATGAATTTTTATTTGGTATACTAGAATCTAAATCGTTTTATTAGGAACTTTTGAGCGGTGCAGTACATTATAAACATGTTATTAGAACAATACCGTGCTGCGCATACAATTGTAGCAATTTATGAATTTTCGCATAAAGGACGAGTGTACCCTTTGTTTGCTATGAAATTGCAATTGTAAAAGTTATCCTGTTCATATTAACGAGTGGTATACATTTGTAATTTTACTTTAATATAGAAAATTATAGACAATTTTTAAAACGTAAGTACTGCATGTAGGATATTGGCATTAACTTCAATTCTTAATTTTCTTTTAATAGGTGTGTCTGCTGAATTTAATCTTCTAGTACAATTTAAAAAGTTAAAGAAGCACAAGTTTCAGGGCAGATTGCATATTAGTAAGTCAGTCTATAGTATGCCAGATTGATTCAGTTCAGGTAAAAATAATTGAGGTTTTAGGAGCCTTGGGGAAACGGGTTACGTTATATTTAATCGTTAGTTGACTTAAGTTTCTTCTGGCGCCCTTTTATGAGTAAGCACTCTCAATTCTGACCCTTGATAGGTTTACAACATTAAGTAATATTTTAGGTAGGAAGGTAAGAATCTTTTCCAATTCGTGAACAAGCTGAGGTCCTCGCATTGAAGAATTTCACTTAGTGTAGCTACTTCTATGATCTAATTTGAAAATTTGACCAAATTGTCATCTAATTACAATTGCCACTACAATCCAAGCATGATTGGTAGTTATCATAAAATTTTTACTGATACCATTACCCCATTAGCGTTAGTTTTCAAACAATTGCTGCTGATATATTTGATAGAATTCTTTCAGCAATAGGTGTGAACATTGTATTTTCCCTACTTGTTTTCTTCATTTTTGAGACTTATTAGTTCAATGCCTTTAGCGTTCACTCGCTTCATCTCATTTCATATTTGCAATTAGGCATGTACGTCAAACACTTAACCCTGTTCATACCTAATATAAACTACTTTTTGTATCACGGTTTAATAATTTTACTTGAAACCTATATAAGATTCAGGTTTGCAAAGTCTTGATGAAACACAAATGAGGGATGTTTTCAGAATTATAGTGTGTCTCCGAGTACTAACAAAGCCACAAGTAACATGCGTTAAAAGTTGATAATTCGTTCCTCAGCCCGTTTTCTCCTATTGGTCGTGACAGCTTTCCTTCCTTCGTTCGGGTTAATGTAGTTTTTGAAGTGAATTATCCATGAAAGAAATGGCGAAATAGTTATTGATCATTCGTGGTCGACGATTTAGAAATGGGTATATTTTCTTCCAATCCAAAAGCACATACGCTCAAATTTCTTTTAACAATCTTTTAAAGGAGAAAAGATCCTCTGATATGAGGAAATAAACTCGTAGACTTCTAATCATTACTTAATGTTTTGTACGTAAAATTTCAAACATTGGAACATCTCCAGGTTTGGCTAAGTCCTATCAGTCGTGGGGTTAAGGGGAGCTACTCTTGCTGCACCATTTGCGCTTGACACTAGCGCCGCTGTTGACTATTTTATTGCATTTTTAAAAGTATACTTCATTTGCTCGAGACCAAATGTGTGTGGTTTATTGTAGATAATTTTAACTTATTTAACTGAAAAACTTTCATTAAACCATAGGTCAGTAAATTATACGAGGGTTGCCTTTTAAGTAGTTACAAAAACTAGGAAAGAAAATTTTTTGGAAAAACTTGTTTTATGGTTTTTCAAAATATTCACGTTTAAGTTTTATACACTTTTGCATGCGTTAAAACCACTTCTCGAAGCATTTTTTCCACTCTGAAGTTGGTATCTCAAAAAT
>JAHWXV010228332.1:0-10717 GCA_024586415.1 Phrixothrix hirtus | reverse complement strand
AGTATTTAAATTTATTAGAATCTTTTGAAATTTTTAAACACAGACAAAGATTTAAAAACAATTGTGTTAATGATATTACTGAGTACTATCACAATTTGATTCCCTTTTTCCGATTCTTACTAATTTTAGTAAGAATTTAGGGCTTTATTAATAATTAGTACTTAAAGATTTTTTATGGTTGGTTTTTCAGTCTTTCTTTCAACTGATATAGAATTATATATTTCCATTTCATATTTATTCCTATGTAAACCTACCTTTATTTTTTATCTAATCTTAAATTTGTTTATTAAATTAACTTTTTAATTATAACACAATATAATTATTACTCTTTCTAGTCATTTATTTATTTATAATTATTATTTTTACCTTTTTTAAAACCTCTTAATAACTTTTTGTTAACCATTTACTGATATGTAATTTGCTATCTGAGTTTTCGAACGATACCACTTTTATATTTTTCGTCTATTTTATATATACAATTATTTTAATTTGTTTAATGTTTTTATGAAGAGGTTTTTTATTATAATTCTAATTATTTTATATGCTTTTTACTTCATGCTAATTTGATAATATTTATTGAGCGCGCATTTATATTTTTTTTGACACGTTTAGGTTAGTTTAAAACTTTTGACATATGTAATATCTTACATTTATTTATATGTCATGTTTTCTTTTAACTAATTTTTAATTATCATTGAAAATGCCTAATTTTATAGGCGAACTAGTTGATTTAACAATTAAAAACTTATGGATTAGACTGTGTGAATTATGTAAACAAATTTTACTATATTAATTAATCCATTGTGAGTACTATGGCTCTTAATCCAATTATTAAAATTAATCAGAAAGTTTAAGTAGTTGTGTTGGATTAATAAAAGTACATATGATAGGTTATGTATGGATGGATATCCTTAAACTTAACTTCACGAATAATTACATGTGTATCATGTTTTTAAATTAAAACAATATAATTTAGTTATTACTCTTCATGTATTATTTACAAAATTTAAACTGAACTCTTAAATACATAAAGCCTATTGTTTTCCCTGAAGTAATAAATAATTGTTTCCTAAAGATCCCTTTTGATAACTAAAAGCTTTTTAGGCTCCATTTCTGCTGCCATTTAAATCTGCTTATTGTGCTTTATAAAGGTACATACAATACATTTTTATTTTCTTAATGTTTGACTGTTATTTTATATGTTTTATGAAAGAACATCTGGTAAATAAATGAAAATATGTACGAGTATTTATAAGGTACACTAGGCTATACAAATAAGGAAATTTTACAAAAATCACGCTATTTTGTGTCTTTATTTTATCTTACATGTTACAAATATTTTACTATAATACTGATTATATTTTTTACTTTGTAGTCAAAGATTATTAGGAAACACGAAACATTTATTTTTCTATCTATAACATTTGTTTATTAGTATTGCAAATTAATCTATATAAATAATATAGGCACTACTGTTTACATAAAAGCGACGGAATGGAGTTTGCTACGAAATTCATTGTAACGACTTTAAGGTTAGGCGCGCATGAAAGATTTAATGATCGGCCGATTATATTTGGCCGATAGTAGAATTAAGTGGCCATTAAACGATTTATGAACCAATACTGCCGGAAAGATAGATTATGTAGAGATCGGCGAATGCATTTGTGTCTCGCTACAGAGTTTAGTATCGGCCGACTTTTCAATCGTTCTTGCGCATACTTACGTTTAATGTGATTGTCGTAACAGTGATCGGTAGATCGTTAAACCGTTCATGCGCGCTTAACCTTAGTTTCGTAATCTAAATTTTTAACAAATTTAATTACTACATAATTCAACCTATAATATGCAAGATGTATGATAAGTTATCTTCTATTTTAAGTTTTATAACCTTGTTGCATATTTTCATAAAAAAATGTTCCAAAAAACAAGAAAAGGTGTGAAATGTGGTAGGCTAGAATTCTAGTGAAACATTCTCTGGAATTCAGAGATAATGCAAACCCGCACCACCTCTAGCTCTAGTTGCAAAATGTCGGGTATTTGTATTCCATTGTGAAATTACCAGCTAAATTTGGTTAGTCAGAATATTCATGTATGGCTCTGCACTTATTTATTGTGACAATTACCATCATCTTATTCTGGGATGAGTCACTCCAAAGAAGATTGTACCAGTGAAACAGTTCATACTAATCTTCATGCCTAGACACAACTTTAGCATAGTCCATTCGTCAACTGTAGCAATTTATCAAAATTGTTGACACTGGAGAATGAGCAAGACCAGCACATATAGATTTCGTGGGATATCTAGAGAACAAGTTATTGAATGTTTCAATGTTTTCTGGAGTCCGGGATATTAAAGAATATCCTACGACTGTCCGGAAATGAATCACTAATCATTAACTCCAATGACAGCTTATTATGGCATTAGCATCAAGTGTCGCATGAATTTCGTTTTTTCTTTTTCACCATTGTTACAATAAAATAATTTAACTTCATATCTCGTACCTGGTGACTATTTCCGCTTTTTGTGCCGTGCTTAAAACTAGAGGCACCTCATATTCTTATGATTATTATATTTTTTGAAACATTGCTTTATGACGATAAAGTATAAAGTTATTAGGACTTTTAAAATATGGAGTTAATTATCATAAACCCTGCATTTTTCTTTATCAGCCATCCTCTACTTTATATTTGCTCTTTAATTTCTATTTGGATTGGATTCCACAACATACTCAATGATATCTTTTTTACGGAATAATTTATATTTAGATATGTAAAATAAATCTTCGTAGGGTTTCATTTTTGTTACCATAATAGTTATTAATATTATAAGGATCGCGATGACAATAATTACGGTTCGAGTTATTAAAGCTGCTGACTAAGGTGACAGCCGAGACCGATAACACGTCGTACCATAATGATTTATGATTGGTCCCATGACATTCAGTCTTATAATGAACGCATTATGACATTCAAGTTGGCGTTTATGAAGTTGTGTCCGAAAATGTTTGGGCATAGATGCCGTGTGCTACATATCGACGATTTATCGAAAAAAGGCAGGTAAAAATTTCTAGTTTTTAAGGTATAAAGTCTTAAAGTCGATGGAAAAATATATTTTTTATTTTTGTACCACAATGAATCTTTGTAAAGCTTGGTACACCATGTGGCATCATTAAGACGGCATTTCTGTTATAATATCCCAGGAGTTCACAAATGGCGTTGTCGAAAGCAAGTCTTTGTTAAAGGGGCCAGAATTTTCTGTATGATCAAAAATTGATAAATCTGATAAAACCATATCCAGTTGCGAAGCAATTGGTTTCTGTCAAAATTGCTTCAAATTTAACCGTTTTCAAGAAAATTGAGTTTTTCTAATACGTTAATTTCGATAGTGTTTATCATACCGAAATGGCTAATCCGAAGCGGCCGCGAAATATGATACATTTGTTTTCGAAACAATTGAAGATAATCTGCCAGTTCGAAATTGAAAAAAATATTAATAATAATAATAATAATAATAATTCTTCATTCGTCAAGGAGATCATAGAGTGATATACAGGGTTGTTTTGAAATAGTTGTTGAAACGAAAATGGCAACGCTACGTATTAGAAGAGATACATTTTTGAGATTATTAAAACCCATTAAGCCCTTTTCTAAAAATTTTACAAACGAAAACATTTTAGGAGCTACTAGCATTGATCAGTTAATTAATCTGTAAGACATTCAAGAAACCTACGAATGTATTTGCTGGTATAACAAATTAAAATAACATATCGAATTTCACTCTGTTTAATTACTTATAAATGGATGCTTAACCTGAAGGTCATTTAATTTTTATTTATTAACGCCACACGTAATTTAGATATTGAATTTCAATAACCAATTTTATTTCTGCTTTATCTTTTGTTAACAGCTGGTAGATTAAACGATACGGAATTTTCTTATTTAGATGAAAATTAAAAATAAATTTCATTGTGATTTAATGTTATTTTGTATTGGCGTGAAAAACACGTTAACATGCCGATGTAACCAATTACCATGTGCATAAGTATAATGTTTTTTGACTTTATAAACACTAAATTCTTTAGAAATAGTTGCAATACTTTAGAAGGTATTATTAATTATTTTTTGCTACCGCCACTATTTGCTTGTTGTAAAAGCGTACGTACACAAATAACACAAACTATTCACTAGTTTAAGAAAGTGCACAACCACTACGAAAATCTAGAAGTTTTTATTACCGGTCAAGAGAAAATGTAGTTTTATTTTTTTAATAACGCTTTTAGTTCAGAAATAATAAAAGCAAACTAATTTTATGAAATAAGACGCATTTTATCTTGCAAGCGGTAGCCTGATAATCCTTTTTTGGTTTATAAACACACATACAGTATTGACAGCTCCCCAAAAGATTATATTATAGGTTAACACTGAGTGTTTCATAGCATAATAAACATTTATTATAGTTTCCACATTAAACGCTATTTTACGCTGTAATATAGCATAGTAGCATTTATTTAGTGTTTTAGTGTTTTACGTAGCATTTCTTCAGTCTGAATAACAAAATGAAATTGATATAGAGTAATATGTAATTCAAAAAACTTGAAATTTTATGTAAATTGGCAAAGTAACAGAAACTAAAATAAACTGCAAGGTTAGCTTCACTTACAGTTTGATAAATGTTCATAATGTCCGTGATTGCAAGGTATTTATCCAGCAGATTGGAGATATTTTATATTTTGGAAACTTTTGGAAGTGTGTCCAATCTCATTTGATGCCGTGTGTATTTGGTATCGCAATTATTCTCTATTTGCAACGGGATCTCTATAAATCTTGTTTTTTAAAATTCCCCGAAAATAGAAGTTCAAATCTTGTATAAAATTGTCTAGCATCCACTCACAAAATTTCGGTTGCGTAGCGTGATCAGCTTCCGGTAATTTCTGAAAATAAAACTTGGGTACTTTCTCTCTAAATGTTCACTGAACAGCAAATCTCAGAACGTTAACTACTTAGTCAAATTTTGAACATTATCTCCTGGGTTTTCTTCTTTCAGTAATTTGGAGTGACCGACTATGCTACAATTGCCCAAAGCCGTTAAATAAAATAGGAATTTTGCACTACTAACTTAAGAGCATATCGCTAAGGTCGTGGCCTTTGTATAATTAGAATGTGCCAGGCCAGGTCTGCTATGCTAGGGCGCTTTTATAAGGCTATAGTAATTAATTTGAAGAGGCATAATAGGCAATCTGGTCACACTGTAAATAATTAAGCTTGTAGGTACGAATAAATAAGACACAATGTTGTAACAATTTGTATAAAGAAAACTTTAATAAAAATTTTAACGGAAGTTATCATAGTTCAAGTTAGTTTTATTTTATAACAAATTCTTAGTCAAATTAGATAATGAAACATATACGTTACGATGTAATTGGTTGTTTGATAATTTATATATGCAGGCTGCTGACTCTAAGCTTCCGATGTTAACAGGGTCGTCAGGCTGTTCTACAAAATTCAAGTTTTGCTAAAAAATAAAATAAGATTAATGGGCAGTTTAATTGATAAGGTTACAGTCGGGTCTTGGATTGAGACGCAAGTTGCTCTGAGGCAACCTATAATTGTCAACCGACAAAGCTAGCATCTGATAAAAGTTTAAAGGTAAAATAGTCTATTTATCCGGTGAAGCCGAATAAATAATTACTGCCACTCTTTAACATGTTAATTATTCAAACCCAAGAAAATATGAATTTTTTACCAAGTAATGAGTGAACTGCGTTGTAGAATTTCTACGTCTACAAGTAAGTTAATAAGGTAACATCCTAATTTTGAAGAGCTCAATTTTGTGTAGAAATTTTGAAAGTCAATTATAAATGTTGTAGTTTGGACGTGGAAAGCAATCGTTAAGTAAAATTATTATAGAAAGTAAAATAAAGTCAGACTTCGGTTAATGGTTGAATTTGTTCGTCGTAATAATTATATAGATAATGAGTTTTGCATTCGAAGAAAGCAAAGCAAAGAAATGTGCTCTATGATTTATTTTCTGCTTTACTCAACATGGTAGATAACATACCGATGGCTACCTCTCAAGGTTAGATATTAAAACCTGTTTCGACAAGGCTACAAGCTGCAAGCTTAGATATAAATTTTTAAATGTATATTATCAGATACAATAATAAATGAATTTAGCACATCAACCAAATTCTTCACAACACTCTTTAATACCTAATTAAAAATTGATTCTTTCCACCATTCAAATTGAACCCCCCCCCTCGTATTTGATCTTCACGACATGCTCTTAGTTCTAAGTTTTGTAAAGACACCCCTGAATTAATCCGAAAAAAACAAAAAAAAAGGCGAAGAGCATGTCGACTTGCAAATCTTTAGAAGTGCATCTACGCTATCGAAGAATTTATCTGCATAGTGGATAGTGTAAATATGCGTTTGTTAAATTTAGCAAGCGAAACAAAACTAGCTTCATGAAGCATAACACACGCGCTTCCCCTTCCTGTCTCATATTTAATATCATTTTTTATAACTGCATAACACTAGAAAATAAATACCTACGATCAACAATTGTGTGCCCCCCAAACCAAATTTCTATAAACCATCAAACATACTGAAATTGAAAAGAATATTCCGTTTGAATTTGCTAGTTATTTTTGTTAAATCCTAATTCACTAATAATTGAATTACTTAAATACAAAAAAATTTTTGTTTGTAACATGAGATTAAATTAATATTTATGTAGCAAGGAGCCTGTTACAACGGCAGCTCTTATGGTGTTAAATTCCGTTAGTCTCTGATTTAATGCATCAAATGTGATATGGTGTGGAGCACGTCTATTAGGGAATCACATAGGTTTGTGTTCTTCTATTACAATTCATTCTGCAATCTCCTAGTATCAGTTGCGTATCCCTTAATTCATTGAACGAATCTTCCATATTCGAGTTAAGATTTTAAATACCCAAAGGCGAGGTACAGGAAACAAAATATAAACATTATCACTGAAAAATACAAACAAGAATTTATTAAACGCCAAATGATAAACTATCTTCATTTGTTCCAACAAAAATGGGCTATATTTCACCCTCGAATTAGTAATGTAAACGTGTCGAAATAGTTTATCAGAAAAACCTGACTTCTTGAAAACAGTTAAGTTTATAACAAATTTGCATGAGGCCAAGTATTTCGCAACTGGAGCGTAGTTTTAGGTGATTTTGTCAGATTTTTCAAGTTTTGGCTATACTAAAAGTGTTGACAGTTTTAACGGTGACACACTTCAGAAAACATGTAACAGAATCGGCGACATTTTAACAGAAAGGTCATATTTATAGTGCCAAATGGTACACCTAGTTTTTTAAAGATTTGTTAGTGTATTGTGAGATAATAAATAAATAATCATTTTTTTCCAACGACCTCAAAGTATTTCTTTTTAGATAAACCATCGCTATTTGATGTACAGAATGTACAGTCAAAAAGTTTCGGTGCAATTTTCGGAACACTGTATAGTTCTATATCACTTTTGAATCAAAATATCAGAATCTTCAATAGCGACTACTTTCCCCCAAATGTATTTTTGCATACAATTATAAATCTTATAAATCCATCTCTACAATAATACATTTCTAAGTTGAGAAATCTGTAGACTGGATAAAGAGATCCAAACGGTAGGAAGGACACAAGTCGAAATCACAGTTCTATTGGAGAACTCAAATCGACAAAAATTCAAAATGGAAAAGTTGTAGCTCAATAAAGTATTCATAATATACACAAAAAGGATATACAGGGTGGCTCAAAAAGAATGCATGAATGTCAAAACAGTGCAGTACGCTTAATTTTTAATATAAAAAAATTTAGTTCCGTAATAATAATCTGTGATATATCTAGTTTTATTGGTATACCAGATTATTTAATTTATTCAATTTAATTTTAGTTATGAAAGATTACGTCCGAAAAATGAGTACCATTTTGCTAGACTCACATACGGAGCCTCTCCTCAAAGTTTAGCATTGATTTTCTCCACATTTCATGTGACAGCTGCAATTTATTCACGAATTGAAAGTTTTAAATCGTCTAGCGTACGAGGTTTTCAAACATAGGCTTTCGATTTGAGATAACCTCACAAAAAGGAGCTGCAAGCCGACAAATACGTGAGATTACGTCGTTGGGAAACATTTCCTCTATGGGCTGTGGCCCCATCTTGTTGGAACCATATTTCTTCCATGTTGAACCGGAGTCTTTGAAGTCGAAGTTATGGAAGTAAAAAGTTGCGGAACCTACCAACATAGTGCTGAGAAGTTACTGTTACAGTAGCCCATCTCTCTTCGAAAAAATAAGGTATAATGATCCTTGTTTTTAAAACGCCGTACCAAACGGTTACCTTAGCAGTATGGAGCGATAGATGGTGTAACACCCTTGGGTTGGCTACTGCCCATAACGGCAATTTTTTTGCTAAAAAAATCGTTTAAATTGAAGTGTGCCTCATCGCACATCAGCAACAAAACATTTCAATCACGTTTTCGCAAAATTGTCTGCGTTGAATAAAATCATTTTCAAATTACTTCTGTAGGGATTAAAGTGCACCGGGGCAAATTTAAAGCGGAGACGGAATGTCTTGTCGAGCGCTGAGGGCTCTAAATAACCGCTGTTCTCACATTTTCAACATTTTCATGAGTTCTAGCTGTACGAAGACGACCAGGTGATGACCCTTTCATAACAAATCCAATTTTGCGAAAAGGTGCAACCCACTGCAGTATTTTCTTTCACATTGAAATGTCGATGGAATAAACGTTGAACGAAAATTACATAATCGTTATTTCTAAAAAATTCCTCAGCGGCAAATGTACGATGCTCTACATTCCACCGTGCCATGGCTACTGAAACTAGATTGTCTGTACCTCGTGGCACGTGGAGCAAGGAAGCTGCCAACCTCTTCCCTCCAAAGTATTACGCATTCCAAACATGCATTTATTTTGAGCCACCTTATACAAAGCTTAAATAAAAGCGGTCGTGAACAAATAACTCAAATACACTATGCTGTGAAGCGACGAATGTGAAATAACGTAAGACGCTCTAAGCCAAAATAGGGTGGCAAAGCCTATATAGGACGTGAATCTCACAAAAATTCAGCTCTATAGAGATACATCTATTTATCATAATGGTTAAAATGCTTTTTAAATCATATTTATAAGAATCGTGGCTGATGCGACAATTAATGAAATAGTAACATTATAGGCGACAATATGGCTACCCATAAGTATTATATACACTAGCAGTATCTATGATCAAGGGAAACTAAAGAAGGAAGATGGGCGTTAATATCCGTAGGAACTAACTTGCCAAAGAACACGATCTCAGAACGAGAACAAAGTGGAGATCAAAATCAAGAGAAGTAGAGAAAAAAAGGCGTGCGATTAATTGAAAATGTTTATAGAGAATACGCGAGTTTCACGAAATCCATTTGTAATGGAAATCCTACAAAAAACACATTGACAGCATTTGAAGGAAGGAAGCGAAGGGTCAATTGAGGGATGACCTCTACAGTCTGGCATGCTAAATTCCTTTAAGCAAACGGGAATCATCAGATAGTTTGTATATCTGAGACTAAAATTTTCACTTTAACATAAACGGTAAAAGAAAATTGGGAGCTGACTTGCCGAGAAAAATTTTGAAACATCAGCAAGGATATAATCTTTCCTCCAAATTGATACCACCATCGTCGAAAATGGCTGGGTAACTACGTAAATCATAATGCTGATTATATTTTCGATAAACAGCCTTAAGACGTTTAACAATATCTGATTGTCACGCAGCCAGCGGATGCGTTTTATCCAACAAAGAACTTTCGGTAATTGACAGTGAGTTACTTTTAAGCAAGCGTTAACTGTTCGGTTTACACAAACTCGTATCCTAAATTCATGAAGTGAGCAACCCTTGAGGACTTAGTTAACGTGCTTAGACTGATTGGGTTGTGTATGATGAAAAGAGTTGCACATAGTTCAGGAACTATAAGAAGATATCACCTTTTGGAATTCTTTACTTTTAACCTGGATGCAGTTATATATAGGATGGTTTGTGGGTCGCCACTTAAATGGAAAGCATTTTCTTCAATTCGTTGTGACTGATGAAGCGGTAGCAGATTGGAATGGGAAAAACAATGGGAAGTTAACGGTATGCTTAATTGTATTATTAACTTAACTTCCGCGCCGTTCACATCTGTCACTTGAGCTATGCTTTCATCACCCTAAATTTCTCCACTAAATTATGCTTCTTCAACCGTAGCTTCATCGCATAATTTTCTCGTAGTTCAACTTACTATAAATTTCAGCCTTGTACTCTCGGCCATATTCTTTCTACTTCCAAAGCTTCCCTTACTTCTGAATATACTTTAAATCACATTGTTGAAGCAAGCATGTCGCTGAACCAAACCTTTAGTGTAAATCCGGAAGATATATGTCTATCGCCAAGGTATGACCAACGAGTAAAAAGGGGAAATAGGAAGAAGGGTAAAATAGCTGTTTAATTGGAAGTCCTTATAGAAAAGGACTCGAAGCGAAATTGAAAGAAAAAAATCTGGTGTGAAACAACACACGACTTTCTCTTACGCACATATGCCACATATGCCAATTGTGTCCACAAATTATTAGATTATTGCCTACGTTTATTTTGGAAACAATAATTGTAACGGTCACCCATCCAAGTTACTGGACAGGCGAAAAGCTGCTTAACT
>JAHWXV010228312.1:0-11215 GCA_024586415.1 Phrixothrix hirtus | reverse complement strand
TTTTTATATATATATATATATATATATATATATATATATATATATATATATATATATATATATATAATACGAGGTGGACCTAAATAGTTTTTGATTTTTACTTCTATATCCCTTAGGAACATGATTTATTTCTGAATATAAAAGGCATCCTACTTTAATTAAATTTGTTTAATGCGTAACGTATATAATTATGCAGTATAAATGCATTATTATTTAAATGTTCACAAAACTCAGCGAAGGCTGACACATAAAACGTACAAAGAATATTAAGTTCAATATTACAAATTTAACATAACGCAAGGTATATGATTTAAAGCGTTCTTACAAATAAGCAAATTAATCAAAATGCTAATAAGATGCTTGTAAATTATAAAGTAATGTTCACTTTAAACAAATTATGATGAAGATTGGTTTTAGAAATTACATTCTAAGCAAGAAGTATAATAACGTGACGTTCATCTAAATTATATTTCCTATAGGTACAGCAGTTCATAATTGTATTTACATTTTAAAGGAATATCGACTCATTCTTGGGGAAACTTTAGATTCAAACCCAGCATATCTGAAGTATTTAATGGTGTCAAAACCCACATCAGATGAAGCTTACTACTTGAATGTTATGTCATCCGTAAACTTCAAGTCGTAAACCAGTTAGTACCAATAATTAACTACAATTAAGGCATATAAACGCAGTGTGCTGCTGACAAACTGTTTTCATCAAAAATAAATTTCTGAATGAAATTATTCAACGGCATTAATTCATGCACAAGGATGATGAATGATATTTATTATTACACTCTTTTCGTCATATCATAATAGAACTTATAAAAGACGGCGTTAACATTAGACAGGGTATAACAGATAAGTACCTTGTTTCAAAAAATTCTAATATGTCTAACAGTGTTATTTTATAAATTTTAATTGAAGGAATATTATTTCTTAGGTAACCTAACGAGATTGTGCTTAGTTCGCATATATCTATTTCATTGTATTGTATTCTATGTTATTTATGTGTGAGGACCACCTTAGATTAGACTGTTAAGCTTTGATTAAATTTGTTTAGCGTCGGAAATGATTAATATCTGTCATCAATATAGTGTAAATTACCGTTACAGAACCTTTAAAATATGAAGTTATTCTATTTATTCTGTTGTTATAAACTTCTTTTAAAAAAGTAATCAAATGTTGCCAACAAACTTCATTAAATGTTCCACAAATAAATTTCATATACAAATTTTTACACTAACATAGTTTTATAGGTAAAAGGCGAAATACTGTGATAAATTCAATAACCAATAATCTAGCAACATATTTAGATAACGGAGTTTTAGAAGACCTCTTTTAAGATGATGATAAAATTCTTTAGTTGTGAAAAATAAAATATACCGACAGGTGCATGTGACTCCGTAAGTCTTATATCCACCCTGGCTCGATTATAAAGCATTATCGTAAGCCTTTTTTCAATAACATTGCAATATATTGTTTATTTATTTGTGTGCGTAAACGTTGGGTTTGCAACCGTGATGTCTGTCGTAATATTCTCAAGAAAGTAAAAGTTATAGGAAAGTCAGAACGTCAAAAGAGCTAATCAAACGAAAACAAATTGTGAAAACAGCAGAATTGTATTTAATGTGGATGAAGGCTTCCAACCAATATAAGGATGCAGAAGGTAAGAAATAAAAGCACCCTTGAGATGTTATCGTGTAGAGAAGGTCTGATGATTTCTGTTAAGAGACAAGTTTTGTTATTTTGTAAGTTATATAAGGCCAAAATAATTTAATTTAGAATTTTACATTTCTCTATTAAATAGATACTTTCAATATAATTATACTTTTCATCAGCGTAACAATTAAAAATCGACTTTAATTATAAAGAAGTAAGCTATATAAAATAAAAGCATACACGTGCAAGATTGCAGTTGTTTAAACTTAATAATGGAAGAGCAGATAAAATTAAATTAAAAGCTAATGAACAGTTATTAGCAATTTTTTATTAATAATTGTTCAATAATTTACAATAAAGTAAAGCTTATAGATATTAGCCGAGCAATGCCTGTAACACGTGAATAGCGTGCGTTAAAATTTGAATGGTGGTAGAAACATTTAACTGAAAACTGTGAGTGAGCAAGGTTTGTACCCAGTATGTTGGGGTTGAGTTTCAAAGACTATAACGTAAGTCGTATATGGTTTGAAATGATTAAATATTACGGGTTTAACAAATGTTAGTAGGTATTACTTATATAATAATAATAATAATAATAATAATAATAACCATTACCTAATAAATTTATCAAATATCTTAGTTATTAAATTTTTCCATAGCTATATTTATAATGGTTTTTAATTTGTCATAATTTAATTCACAAAATTTAGAAATTTTGTTGAAATTGGTACCCATGATATACATGAGCCACTTTAACATGAGATGTGATTTAGTTCTAGGATTATAAAATTTAATATTTGTAACATTTTTTCTTTGAATATGAAAATTTATTTTATTAAAAAGCCCAGAACAGTCAATCTTGTTATGTACAAGTTTATACAAGAAAGTTAAAGATACACATGCCCTCCGTTTATCGAAAGAAATAATATTAAATCTTTCCATTAGAAAATTCTACGACTTGGTCGCTTATTTGTAAACACCCGGCATATAGTATCGCGCTATAATAATCAAACCTAATTTGTAAAGTACCAATATTATTTGTACGTCATAATTTGCTTTATAAGATTATAAATAATATATTTCTATTTAATATAAAATTAGAAGAAGCTTAACACCCTAAGTTATATATTATGAAAATTAGAAAAATTTCGCTAAATAAACAGACATTCAGCAATCCCCGCTTGAAGGCCAGTTTAAAAATAGACATGGACCACTCTCGAGTACCGTTCAAAAGCACAGCAAGAATAATTTGCGTGTGTAAGTGCGTGTCGGTAAGATAATTAGTAATTAGTAGAAGAGTACCCGGATGTCGATTTAAAAAGGATTAAGTAGTATCCACTTGATCTGTCTACGCCTAGGGCGAATTTAAAAAGGGTCAATTCCCACTGCCCATCAATTAAGACCAACACGGTTGTTTTTGTATGGGTTGTATCAGCGATGCGATAAAACAATTATCCGAGATCGCCAGTTGAACCTGCTACATTTAATGAGGAAATTGTAGGTTTCCAACCTTCAAGTAAGTGATAAAACTTTTTCGTTGATCACCATTTTATCAACGTCCGCCTCAACCTAAATTGTTCCGGAGGGAACGGAGCCAGAGAATCACGTAGAACTAACGAACGAATACCTCAACTTGCACTTTAAAAGGACTATTGTTGTAAACGCTTCTTGTTTGTATCATACTTAAGGTCTTTATGGCCAATTGTTTATGTGTGTGATTAGCGTAATATAATTTTAGAAATACAAGAGCCCCTTGAGTTATCTATAGTAATTAGAAAATCCCATAGTTAGTTGTGGGAGAATCTATAGATTTTCACTGTACAACCTATGTTAATTTTAATTATAATCAATTTCGTTATGCAAATTTTATTTTATCATACGTAGCAACATAGTGATAATTTATACTTTCTTATAGGAATTAGTTGTTATTTATCTAGCTTTTCATATATTAGCTACCCGTCGTAAGTCTACCTGTTCCAACGTGCAATCCAGCGGCGGACATCATAAAGGTAACTTCCATGAAAGTTAATAAAGGGTCATATTAAATAAAAGCTTGGAGAACGGTCTCTTTATCTTTCCGATTACCATTTCTCTGTTAAATAAAATCAACGATAAAGTGGCGCCCTTATACCAGACTATTTAACCATTGTTCGCGACGAATTATCGAATGCTACCACCCTACGGAAAATTCCTGAATTCTAAGTTTACGCCTTTCTAGCAATCGTAGGACCCATTCCCATTTTCCACTGTAGCTGGCCGAGGCAAACCAATATTCCATCTTAACATCTTCAAGGGCGTAGAACCAGATAATCACGTTATACCCCTTTCAGGATAGTAACCATCACTTTTGAAAGCTATAAACTTTAGAAATTTTTGTTGTACTTTTTCGATTATATTGTTATGGCAACTGTAATGTGGATTCCAAATAATTGACGCAAATTCAACTTTAGACCTTACATATGTATAATACAAGTTTTAGTAAGTGAATATTGTTAAATTATTTACAATTTCTATTAATAAAGCCATAAACCTTACATGCCTCATTTACCTTAGTAGTAATATGCTTTACTAGCTAAGTTTAGGATCAAAAGTTACCCCAAGATTTACTATATCATCACGTTTTACTAAGTTAATTTTGTGTACACTGTAATTGAAATCATATGGTACTTTTCTTCGTGTATATTTCATCGCCTTATATTTATTTGCATTCAGAGATAATTTATGTTTTAGGCACCATTCTTGTATTGCGTTGATATCATTTTGTATATTATAACAATCAATTTAACTACTAATGTTTGAAAATATTTTAAGATGATCTACAAATAGAAGTTTGTATGAACTAATGTCATTACTAAAATCATTCACAAATACAATGAATAGCAATGGTCCTTGGTTTGATCCTTGTGGCACCCCGGATGTAGCTGGATACGTTTTTAATTTAAAACCACTATAATCTATATATTGATATCTATTATTTAAATAAGAACGAAATAATGTTATTAATGTTTTGTCAAAACCAAAAATATTAAGTTTTGTTATTAGTACAGAATGATCAATTCTATCAAAAGCTTTAGCAATGTCTTCATATATAATATCTACTTGCCCTTGGTTATCTAAAACTTCTGAAACAAATTGTGTAAAAACCATAAGATTAGCTTGAGTTGATCTTATATTTATGAAACCATGCTGATGTAACGACAATTGATTGCTAATTGCAGGATAAATGTTATTGTACAAAAGTATTTCAAATAATTTTGAAAAATTTGATCAAATTGAAATAGGTCTATAATTATTAATCTGTGTTATAGCTCCACCCTTTGAAATTGGAAATACCTTAGCAATTTTCCACTGATCTGGAAAAGATTTAGATCTTAGTGATAAATTAAATAATATTAATAAGGGTTTAGCTAGTACATCAATACATTCTCCAACAATAAAGTTGTTCGCGTGTATTCAAACGTCAAATTTATGTTTATTATTCTATAATTGGTGTAAATATTTAAAATTAATAACAAATCGCAACAAATTAAAACTATGCACGCGTATGAACACATAAACAAACCTTACGTGGTAAGAAAATTTTGACTTTATATAGTTTTTATTTTAAGTATAATCAATAAAACGTTATGAAAAATGCATCAACATACTTTACTATGTATATAAGTACGCGAACAATGGGGATTCTGGAGCGCGTCCCAGAATCCGCATTGGTTATGAGCGGCCCCAAAACACAGAATCCGCATAGATTTGAAGGCGGATAAGGTATAAAATACAGAAGTCTTAGCGTACGAAATAGTATGAAAAGCAATAAAAGTAATGACGATAATGTGTTTTAGATATAAAGTGTGTGCGTGCGTGGTAACAGAGGGCGGTATTTCTTCTCACGGTGCAGTTGACTGTATTAATGAATTAACCTATGTAAGAAATGATTCCGACTGAAATGTGTAAATGTTTGCGGTAATGTATGAATGACTGACTGATTGTAAGAAATAATGCAAGTGCTTGTAATAAAAGTAGTTACGTGTTTACCCATTGCTTGTTTTAGCAAGTTTAGGTTTAATATTGGCGAATATTAAACTTAATATGAATGTAAATATAAATACAAAGTTAATATACCAGGAAAATCAGACCAAAAATTCTCTCTCTTACCCATTTTAAATCAAATTTGAATTTATTGACGTTAGTTACTTCCCCATATACCTAAATTGTATACTCTAAAATTAATTCAAAAGCATAAATTATTTATCCATCTATAATTTCCTTTAAACATACACCAAGATATTATAATTAAATTTTAAGACCATTTAAGGCAAAAATAATTTATAAATTTAAACAAAAGTAATTAAGTATGTAAACAAACTAAATAAATCATTAAAATATTAATTTATCTTTATTTTAGGGACGATAATTTGAACGGTGACCCATCCACGTTACTGGCTAGACAAAAACTTGCTCAATCCTAGAGATTTCTTTCAATAACCCACTCCAACGAATTTTCTCAGAGAGACCAATTAGTTCATGCACTATAGCATTATAGGCGCAAGAAACCTGGAGAGCTTAAAAAAATGTTAGAGCTGTTTTCGGAAAAATTGCAAAAACCTAACAGTCACAAGAATAAAGTGGCACTTCCGGCATTTAGATTTTAACGGAATTCTTACTAGAAAGTGTTACGGGCGTAATAAACTTATATATAAAATTTCATTTTTCGACGACGTTTGATTATCGAAATTTGTTAACCATATATATACATAAACCCACACACACACACACTCACACACTCACACACACACACACACACACACACACATACACGCACGCACGCCCGCCCACACGCACGCGCGTACCACTCACGCACGCATGCACGCACACATGCACAACCGCACGCACCCACGCACATATGCACGCACGTACGCTCATACGCACGTACGCACGAACGCAAGCGCGCATGCGCAAGCGCACGCGATCTAGCACGTGCACGCACACACACGCGTACGCGCACACGTTCACCCGCTCACATGCGCACACGAGCGCGCACTCGTATATACGCACACGCGCACACATTTACGCAAGCAAATGCGTACACCCTCACACACGTACATATGCACACACGCACACACACACAGACCAATTTCTAAAAACACGAAAAGTGACTGTACTATGTATCATATAGGTAAGAGTGAAAAAGACTGTGGTCCAAAATAATTAGAGAAAAGCTGGAAATTGTTTTATGTACTTTGTGTTACTACTAAATTCAGTAATTTATGTTTGCTCCAATTTCTCAGGTCTGCGTTAGTCGCAATCTCCCAAAAACTGCCAAATGTTTGCATTTTTTGTAGGTTTTCGGAAATAACTCGCAAAATACGGTTCCTACAAAAAATTACTCCCCATAAATTGTAGAGCATTAAATTCTGAATCGATTGGGTTCCTTAAATTTAAAATGTGGTTGGAAAAATTGATCTAAAGCTGTTTTTTGTCAAACCTTATTTCTTCAGGTTGAGTTGAAATATGCGAACTTTCTCTACCCTTCGTATATAACTTGCAAAATACACTTCCTGCAGAAAGAAATTGAAGGATGCAGATGTTCGGGGCTGTTCGATGTTCTATCGTCTTTATGTCAATCTGCTGTTTGAGATAAGCAGTGTTTATTCTCTCTGTGTATGGTCGAGTTACTTATTTAAAGTTTTGATGCTTGCTAAAGTGAAGAGTTCTTCCGGTTTAATTGTGAAATTGTGATGAATGAAGTAAGATGACTTCTTCAATGTGTTTCATTTGTAACGAAAGTTTTTCAAACGAAGAGAGTGTTATCGTAAAAGAAAGAGAGATAAAAACTTCCATTGAAAGTAGCAAGGAAAGAAGGGATGGAAAACAGTCATTTGCAAGGTGTTTCCTCAGTGAGGGTGCATAAGAAGTACCGAAACTCTTACAATAATAATTTGTAATAGTGTATAACTGCTCAGCTATATTAACTTTTCGTCAATTATACCTTTTTTTTCATATACCTACTTGACAATTATTCTTGTGTGCATAGCCAAGTACCCCAGACTCTGTCTTTTCTGAGTTAGACACTGGCTTTAGTCTACAACTAATTTTCAACTAACTTTTAAAATACAGGTACCCAATGGACGCAGAATTTTACACTCTACAATTATTATACAAAAAAAATATTTTGTATGAAGTGCATTTTGCAAGTTATATACGTGAAATAAAGAAAGTTCATTACTTCAACACAACCTAAAAAATGAGGTTGATCGAAACAGCTTTTCATCATTTATTTTCAGCCTATTTTTGAAGCTAAGGTACTCAGTCGATGCAGAATTTAATGCTCAACAATTTATGAGCAGTAATGTTTTTTATCGGAAGTCTATTTTGCGAGTTATTTACGAAAAACTGAAAAAGTCGAAACAATTTGCAGTTTTTGGGAAATTACGGCTAACGCAGACCTAGGAAATTAAGGCAAACCCTAATTACTAAATTTAGTAGTAAAATAAAGCATTTAAAATGATTTCCAGCTTTCCTCTAATTGTTTCTAACCAAATGTCTAATTTCCCTGGTTATAAGATTTAAACGCCAAAAAATTTTAAGAGAAACAGGGTTATTTTATTGAAGTAAAGTGTCTATGAAATCAAAACATTTAAAGCACATTGAGCGTATTTAAACTGCGAGGCAGATCATTAGAACAGTTGTATAATCTTTAACGTTTGAAGAAATAAAAAGTTGTTTATTGCGTCTATTGCGCGTAAAGATAACCTAAAGTTGGAAACATCTAAAATTAATGAAATATTCTGTAATCAAACAAATAAAATACTTAAATTAAGTGTTCAAAGTACCACCCATTCATCTCTTGACGGTAAAAAGGTCTGTTTGCAAACTCTTCCAAGTCACTATGGTTGACTTCCTAGTCAACTTACCCACCTTCAAGTCTAATTTAACATTTTCAATCTTCTAGACTTTATAGTCTGTTGTTAAAAACTTTTGGCTTTAAGTAATGTCGTAGAAAATAATCAAGGGCGTAAGGTCTGGTGCCTTGAGAACCACTTTGTCACTTCTCACCTATCAATCAATCGCAGAATGAAGTAATTATTGAAAAAATCACAGACACGACGAACATAATGAGCTGGTATTCTATCTTGCTTCAACCAAATTGAATCATTATACATCAGGATCGTTTTCAATAGGAAATGTTTCTGCAAGCGCCGAAATCAGATCATACTGGAGAAACTTTAAACGCCTCTCTTCTTCAAAGAAGAAAGGACCTAACACCTTATTGAGTACTATCCCTGCCCACACGTTTATATTCTGGGAATGCTGAGTGTATGACTCAACTTCCCAATGAGAATTTTCTCTACTTTACTATCTGCGGCTCTATATCACCTTGGTTGAGGTCCTGCAGAAGCTAAATAGTGTATGGGGGATATTTAGATTTTCCTAATATAGGCACTGCTGATCGCTGATTAATTTAATTTTCTACTGTGATAATTTGTAAAGCACTATGAGGGCTCCCATCCATAGCTAGCAAAATGTTCAGTTTTGTATCGTCATTAACGACCTGGTTTTGAACTACGTTTAATATGTCTAGTTTCTGTAAATTTACGCTGAACCTTACTAATTGTAAATCGAGTAATATGTCGATTTGGAAACTTTATATTAAATAAATCACATATCTACTTCTTATTCTGTTCTGGTGTTGTCTCCGTATCCAATCCTAGTCAATATTATATGTTGTGTTCCTGTCAAATGTGCGATAATCAGTTTTTACAAACTTTTACAAAGCGAAACATTAATGAACTTTTTATAAACGTTTGACGTATAGACTGACAAAATTTAAACGATAGCTAGTTGCAATCTATTTGATTTATTTCTAGCATGACATGTCTTGCTCCTATGGTGTCTTAGAAGGTAAGACAGTCGCTTGCTATATTATTGAAATCATAAAAAAATCTCTATTAGGATCCATGAAAATATATAGGGTGCTTCATTAAAGAATAGATGATAATGTCTTTATTCGGAAAAAAATCAAGGTTGGAAATTGACAATATTGTTGAAATATACATTCTCCCAAAAGAAAATTGACACCTCAAGTAATTTTTCCAAAATGTACTTTATTATTTCAAAATCATTCAATTAGTTCCATACTTTAGCCCTTCACTGTTTACATGTACACAGGAAGCCTACCGACATAGCCTATTAAAAATAATTATCAGAAGCAATTTAATGTAGTTTTGTGTAAAACGTATTCAATTAACATTTACCGATTTTGAGAACGAAATATGTTCGTTTCTCAGAGACCAAAATGGTGGGTTCATCAAAATTTAATGTTGCTAAATTTTTGAAAGTCAATCAAGTGACAATGTGATATGTTACAATCTCAATCCTTTTTAAAATTCTATTTCACGGGGGATGTCATTGATGGCCCTTTGCAACTATTAGAGAATTGCCAAGAGTTAGTATCTGTAAATAAAACTTGTATGCCTTTGTTACCATATTCAATAGTGAATTAGATTATCCTTCAATGCATAGGTATAGGGATACCTAAATGACATAATTTTGGAGTTATTTGCTATTTCCCTTATCAAGAAATTTTACACCTTTAGGCGACAGTTGACTTTGAATTATAAACCAAATTAACGATAGATTTCCAGTTTATTGATAAATACTGCAAACGCTAGAAAGCCCTTATTGTTATCATAAGTATTTTCGAATTGCGCTTAATTTGTTTGATATTTAATTTCGTGTTTGGTACCTTGTCTCTAGGTCGTTCGTTGACATTTCTCTTAATTCGATGTCTTAAATCATTTGGTGTAAAGATACTGTTTAATTTCTTAAAGAAAATGACCAACCCTCGTTTCTTAAGAGCCCGATATTTCCATAATAGGATATAGTCCTAGAACGAAGTTCTAGAAAATGTCGTTATTGTTACAAAATCATTCAGTGAAGTGTCTTACTTTATAAATTTTCTTTACATTTACATATGTATTTACGTATTTAAACAATTTCAATATTATTTGAATTCCCTATAAAATTACGCATTAAACTTGCTTCTTTACAATTTTTAGATTAGTACTAACTGAATGTAATGACATTTTCAACAGCTTGTTTCGCATTTTTTGAAAAATGTAACAATATATAAGTAAACGTAATGAAATTATTGTTTTCTTGGTATAATTTATGAAAATAAGTATAACTCGTATTAAATTCATTATGTGCAAATTATATTAAACCTTATTAGGTAAGTGCGCCTACAATAAGAAGATATGTACATATTTACAATTTATTCTATTTGTGTGTGTGTGTATGTGTGTGTGTCTGTGTCTGTGTCTGTGTCTGTGTCTGCGTCTGTGTCTGTGTCTGTGTCTGTGTCTGTGTGTGTGTGTGTGTGTGCGTGTGCGTGTGCGCGTGCGCGTGCGCGTGTGCGTGTGCGTGTGCGTGTGCGTGTGCGTGTGCGTGTGCGTGTGTTGTGTGTGTGTGTGTGTGTGTGTGTGTGTGTGTGTACGTAGTTATCAAAATATCTCAAAAACCAAACGTCCTAGAAAAGTGAAATTTTATATATAAGTTT
>JAHWXV010228297.1:0-11048 GCA_024586415.1 Phrixothrix hirtus | reverse complement strand
TATATATATATATATATATATATATATATATATATATATATATATATATATATATATATATATATATAAAATAAACAGTATTGTGATAAAAACAAAAAACTATTATTCTTTAAATGGATCAACTTTAAAAATCTTAAAAGCATCAGCAGCCCCGGAGAAAGATATATTCCTCGATTTATTTTGGCTCGCAGAGCCTGTATTTTAGGTTTTTCAATTGGACATTAACTATATTTAAGGTAACAGAGAATAGTAACACGTGATTTTATATATAAAATGTTTGTATCTGTTTATATATTATTAACAAGTGTAACAATCTAGTATATTTTTTATAATGATAAAATAAATTTGTTCTATATTGTTTTGTAACGAGTACATTCAAAAATTGGTAAAAGTACAATAAATGATTATTATAATTATTACAATTTGTATTAATCTCATGCAACTTAGTTCCATCATGCCTTGCCATTTTTTACAAATTTAGTAACAAAGTGTTTTGCACGCGTTTACTTTGTTTCCATATTTTACAAAAATTACATGACAACAAAACAATTACTTTCTATCAGAAAAGTGTTTACTCAGGTCTTAAATATTTCCTTTTGTCGTTATCAGTTTCTTCACTTGTTGATACGTTTCTTACTCTAGTTCTTCCTCTTCAGAATCAGGCGATTGAGTATCAATAAAACTTTTTTATCCCTTGCTCTCGATGTCTAGGTCAGGGTTATGGAAGTGGTTAGAATCTGTAAATACTTGTTATAGGGGAACAAATCCCTATTGCGTTTTGGAACGTCCTTATTTTCCAGTTTCTTAAAATTTTGAGCCAGTTGGTCAATTCCCTATATGCTATTATATTTAGGTTTCAACTTACTCAGAACTTCTCTAAGCCTGAGCAGGCTACATGCTACACACTCTAAATTCTGATTGGACATTTACACATAAGGTTGGATTAGCTTGTCTGGCATTTTTGCAAATAATCTTGGAAATTCATTTTTGGATACCACTTCTATATTGTGTAACTTTTATTTCATTAATAGTTATTTATGTATCAAGGGCGTAAAGTAAACATTTATGGCCTTTGACCTTAGGCTGTCGCCTCGGTATGTTATCTTCTCGCCGTGAATCATAAATGCGAGAATATGATACACCGAGGCGTTAGGTTAAGAGCAAGAGACATAAAAGTCTACGACATTGATACATACAACTTTTATACATAGTTTTTCAAGGGCTAAGCGCAACTTTATGTCCCACGGGCGATAAAATAACTTGTAACTGATGATAAAGTTAACTTTAAAGCCCGCTGAGTCATAATAGTGTCGTAGCACATAAAGTTCCACTTAAAATCCATAAAATTCGTTATTAAAGTACGTTTTAATACTCGGTCGTGCATAAAATATTTTTCAGTGCATTTTTAGTCTTCTAGAGGTAGACACATCTAATGGCTGGCAAAAGTGTACGTATATCGTTTTCTAACAGAAAGGCAAACGAAATATTATCACTGTTACATTGCTTAATAACATTGTATATATCATCTAGCTGTTGTAGACGAGGGCGTGGGATATCTGTAAGCCTACCATAAAATACCAGAGGAGATTTTTATGTAATCTACCTAGCTATGAAGGAAAACAATAGAACGAAAAGTAATATTTTATTTTTCAACAAGGTTCCTTCAAAATTTATACATTTAGTCCAACGTTTCTCCAGTAATGCTATACCCACGAAAAAAATTCTTTCGGTAGGTCTAAAAAAACTCTTCTATAGTTTCTTTCATCTCCTCATCAGAAGAAAAACGTCACCGTAAATTCTTTTTAAGCTTAGGAAATAGGTAATAGTCGCTTGGTGCTAAGTCGGGATTGTAGGGTGGATATCTCATCTCTAGGAAGCCACGATCGCGGATTACTTCTTCGACTTTTCGATCTTTATGCACCCTGCAGTTGTCATGCAGCAGCATAATCTTCTGTCCATGGTTACTTAGTCTTTTTAACAGTAAAATTTTTAAGGTTGTTGTCTCTGATATTCCTACTTCATTAGCAATTATTGAAACCTTTATTTTTCGATCTGTCTAAACCAAATCTTCAACTTTTTGGATGTTTTCGATGATTCATGCTTCCACAGGCCTTTCACATTTTGGATTATCTTGAATTGATTCTCTGCTCCGTCTAAATTATTTACACCAAAATTTTACTGTAAAATAAGATGGCCTACCTTCTCCATATACGCCGAACATCTTTCATAAATAACTTTTGACCCATTCCCTCTTTTGTTAAGAAGCTTATAACGCTTCTAAATTCAACCTTTACTTCACTCATTTTCTCACACTTAATCCTATGCAGAAATTGTTTTTGTCTGATTTAAACAAAACGTGGCAAGTAAATCGACAAATGTCATAGTAAGTTGGCATCAAAAATGGCGATTTTCACCTGTTATTTTAATAGCTAGGTGGATTATATAAATATCTCCCCTAGAATATCAGAATCAAATCAAGCAGATAATGAACAGTTATAACGTACATCGAGTTGGCAAACTTTGACCAAGATGTGGTAAATGCGTCTACTATGTACGGAGGTAACATATTTCCCTTAACTGTAACACAAAACATAACCAAGCTGGATGTCTTTGAAATGTCCAGTAATCTGCAAATGATCTTTGTACGACAACTTTTGCATTCTCTGGATTATCAGACATGTTAACCATCATCATAGTTTGAAATAACTGTATCTGGAACATCTTTAACGGTTTGTTTTAAATGAGAGAAGTAGTCATTCAATGCTTTTACATTTAATTCTGCTCTACATGGATTTGTGTTTTGACAGTCTCTCTAAAAAAAAATGTTGGCACCATTCATTCCCTGATCTACTCCCTATCTGTACACCTTTTCTATCTAGATACTGTTCAGTGAAAGATTTTAAGACGCACCTGAAATTGGCTGCAGATTCTAGAGTTTTTACAATCTGTTCTTTTTCTGTCACCGTCAGTAACAAAGATCTTCCTAAGAGGAGATTTTAGAACTTTAAAACCATTTCATTTTCATTAACTTCTGTAAGGGCACTTTCTATGTTTTTTTTAATATGATGGTTTTGACTTATGCATGCTTTCATGACATGTCTGATTTCTTTTATATGTCCAGTAATTTCGAACATTGACCGTTTAATATAACTTTAGAAAATCCCGTTTCTTGTTATTTTGAATTATTTGAACACATTTACAAAAAAATATTTCTCAAGGTTGTGTGCTAACAAATACTTCAAGTCACCACCTTGTATAAGAAATATTACTACGGGTATTCCTAATAACGTCTATCCCTTACGGTATAAGCAAAGAAACTCCATCACCTCTATAACCCATTATTTATATACCCTAACCCCCTAAGAACGTCTATACTCCATTATTCTCTACAACCTAATCCTACTACCATCAACAGTTTTCACCCTCACTATTTTTCTCCGTTCTATTCTTCTTTAGCTTTTATCAAATTCATACACTGTATCTGGTACTTTTATTTCTTTCTCTTCTTATCATCCATTCCCTCAGAATTTCCTCAATCAGTTTTAACCATACCTCGTGCTTTCGTACCATTCATTTCATTTACCTAAATCATCCTTGTGATTCAATTTTTATTCACTTACTGATATGTGCAAACCATTTTAGAATATTTCTCGCGTACACATCAGATACAGATCGGTTACACCCTTGTTTTATAAACATTCATAACCGTATCATTCAATGTCTTATTATACATACTTCTCAAAAACCTCAGTCTCACCGAATTTATCTTCTTAACATGTTTTATAAGACATATCTATATTTTGCATGCTCCACTACCTCATAATTAATCGTGAACGAGGTGTCCTTAGTTACATTTTCGATATTAGTTACGTTTTCGATATTAAAACCCATTTCCTTCGTTTTTCTCACATTAACTTTTAGTTTTATACTTCCTCATATCTCATTCAAGCTGTTTAACGTTTGTAGTTCATACGTGATTTCAGACAAGGATATTGCATCATCAGTATATAACAAAACACCAAATTCGATTTCATCTAGTTTAACACCGTTTGTCTTTTCGTAACCAGGCCCCACACTTTAGCCTATATATGTATTAGAGAGCCGTGTATATATCACACATCCTTGTTTGACCCTTTGCTCTATGCCAAAATATCCACTTATAACATTCGTTACCCGTACGCATGCCTTGCATTCTTCATACATGGATTTCATTGCATTTAAGACATCCCTATTTCACCATACTCTTTAAAAAGTTCCTACACTTTCTCTTTATTCACCGTTTCATAAGCCTAAAAATGTTGAAGTTAACAGGGAACGATTCCACACACTAAATAGTATAAGGAGTCAAAGATAACATTTAGAAACAATTTTTAACATAATTTCTGTTAAGTTCGATTCTTCGCCTGTTTTAGACTTAAATAGACATGCTGATTTCAAAACTGCAATTAGTATTTTCACTACAGCTTATCTTAATACAACCACTCTAGATTGGAGCGAGGCTGGAATGAGGGAGGCACTAGTTCTCTCCTATTAGCTGAAAGTAAATTTCCCTCGAGCGGGGAAACATGATTCCTATTCCGAAGTGTAGTCCAAGTTATTGTCTATATACAAGAAGCTAGCAGAATTTATTTTTTTATTTACATACGTACTTATTTTCTTTCCTTTAGATCACATCTAATTCTGCTATTCTCGTCGTAAGTGCCTAAACAACCTTGATGCGTTTTGTTTGACAGATTTACCATTTCCAGTCAAACAATAAACATCAAAGCATTTGTTAGGCAAGCCTATTTTAGAGTAAATCTTGGTTGTCGAGATAAGTCTAGGGTCCCTCATAAGGTGTGCAACCAGTGTGTTGAGAGTTCACGGATGTGGACGAAGGGAACGCGTGATAATTTTCCATTTTGTTTACTTATGGTTTGTCGAGAACTCAGTGATCATTCAAATAACTGTTACTTTTGTATAGTGAAAATTTCAGGATATAACAAGAAAAATAAATCTAAAATAGAGTCCTAGTCTACCATCAAATATGCGCCCAGTGCCTCGTTAAGCTGAAATCCCGGCTCCAGTTTTCAATGAACTGCCTTCTTGCGAAAATCAAAAGTGGAGTAAAGAACTAAGTCACAGTAACGATGAAGATTTTAAAATTGCGAAAATCAAAAGTGGAGTAAAGAACTAAATCACAGTAACGATGAAGATTTTAAAATTGAATATGACTTAGTTCGTAAGGAATTTGATCAATATGAGTTGAATCATTTGGCCCAAGATTTAGGACTATCAAAAAGGCTTCAAAAATCCTAGCATCAAAACTGCACAAGAAAAACTTGCTTGAAAAAGGAGCGAAGGTATCCTGATTTCAATCAAGAGAAAGTGCATTTCTGCAGTATTTTTGAAGTGACGGTGGCTTTATGTATTACCATAACATACATAGTTTAATGGAAGAACTGGGAATTTCAATCTATAACGCAACTGAAAGGCGACTGTTCATCTACAGCTCAAAGTGAAGCTTGAAGTGTACCTTCCTCCATCATGGTATGAAGACATAGATGGAACCATTGATTTGTTACAATGTCACAAGCACAGTTGGATTATCTGCAACAGCAACAGGAATATACCAAGTATTCCTGTTTTCTGTGTATGTGGAACAGCAAGCTCGCGAGAAACATTGGATGAAGTCGAATTGGCCTCCAAGATCTGATCTCAAATCTGGTGATACAAACATTGTATATTCCATATTCCCACCTCCGAACATAAAGCTGGGTCTCATGAAGCAAGTTTTTAAAGCTTAGTCAACTGAAAGAGACTGTTTCGAGTATTTCATTTTGGCATTTTCTAGCCTGCCGTTTGAAAAGATAAGTTAAAGTCCAGTGCATTTGATGATTCACAGATTCGGCAACTTATTAAAGATGAACATTTCATCGGGACCATGTCAGAACTCTAAACAAATGTTTGTTTGTCATTCAAAAACATTCTCAAGGACTTTCTTGGAAATACACGAGCACAGGATTACACCTAAATTGTCCAAAGACGCTTGTAGAGCTTGAAGTGCTTGGTTTCAAGATAAATATCAAGGTGCACTTTCTACTAGCCATCTCTCTGAAATCCCCAAAAACTTTGGTCTAATCAGTGATAAGCAAGGTGAACGATTCCTCCAATATTTGAAGGTCATAGAGACACTGTATCAGAGATGTACATATTATGACTGACTATTGTTGAAGCATCAAGCGAGATTTTCCACAGGTTGAACACTCCAGAAAAAGCTACAAGCGTAAATTTTTACCTTAATGTAGCAGAACTTTACTACTTATATACAACTTGACTTACAGTAATAATGCAGGGTGTCACAATAATAAGTGCACTATTTAATTTAATTAACACAGTATACACGGACTCTTAGTAATAAAAGGGTGATTTCTTAATAATATTAAGATTTATGTAAATCTATCGTTACAAACAAGGATAGTGTAACCTCCTAAATATTGTTGAAACTATCGATGTGTTCCTTTCATTTATCTTTTATTTTCTAACACACATACTTCTAATTTTTTATTTTGTAATTTTATGAACTTGCTCATTTTTATTTCATTTCATCATGCTAGATTTAAATTGTTTATTAATAGCGTATTTTTAATCTTCCATTTGTACAAAATTTAGCTTTAGGTATCATTACATATAGTTTAAATTCTTTTGTAATTTTTTGCACTTGCATTGTTATTTCATTTGTTTTTTAATGCCTACAATATGTTGTTATTAGCATGTTTTAACCTTCTATCTGTGTAAAACTTTGTATTTAGATTTTATTACTGTTACAGTTTTTATATTATTGAAAAAAAAATATACTTTTTTCTTTTGTAATTTTTGAACTTGCTTATTTTTATTTCGTTAGTTTTTAATTACGACGATATGTCATTATTATTAATTCATTTATTATTTATCAGTGTGATTTCAACTTTTATTTGTATAAAACTTTAGGTGTAAATTTTATTATTCACATAGTCTTTTATAATTATAATATTCTTGTTCTTATAGTAACATTTTTTTAAAAAAATCATACTGTTTTTATAATAATATTTCTTGGAAAAAATGAACAACGTTTTATTTTTATTTTTTGAAAAAATACATGTATATTAAACAGACTGCAAAGGATTAACGTGTTCAAAGTAATATGTATACATCAATTTCATACAGAGATCATTTCTTATTAAATTATTATCAAACATTTTTACAAATTTTGAAGTTGTGATATTATTCCATCAAAAATATAAATATATTAAACAGTATTTTTCACAAACACCTTAGGTAAAATCTTGTAGTATGAATTATAAAACCAACATCTCGTATTACTCTTAATACATTTCAGGTAATTCAGGTAATTGGATGTAGGAGGCTTTCTGAAGGAATCGAAATATATTCCTCAGCCGTCTCTGTCTATATAGAAGGTGTTCCAGTATTCTGCAGGTTTGAATGACCGATCGGAGTTTGAAATTGTGGCACTAGCTCTTTTTATTCTCACAGTAAGCTGGTCGGCATGGAGCACATAACGGTCCACAGTCGTGTGGCTCCAAATTATTTTCAGAGTTTCGGCTATTTCCAAAGCGTTCATTATGCGCCTTCAACCAGTCTGATAAAATTTAAAACATTTTTTAGGGCACAATAAGGGTTTTTAATCTGATGGTTTATACATTGAACTAGAAGTTTTCAACTTTCTTAAAGAAGGGCAGTCCAGGTGGCCAAGATTTATAACAAAGAGCCGTGATTGCGTGAATCTAGATACATTACTTCATTTCTTATATTTTCCCGTAACATGGAAAACTTACATGGAGGTTTTATTATAAATATCTGTAATTTAGTCGATTCCGCGAATTCCTTGGAGATGTACAACAGCTGTCATTTTATTCTCGCAATTGCTTGATGATAACTAATTGCCAATGTTGAGATCACAGTAGCTCAACTGTCGATCACCATGTCCCTGACTTTATAGAATTCGACACAAACTGAACAACTTAGCATTGCAGTTAGAGAATCTTCAAATTCAACTTCCACTGGCAAGGGGAAATTTTTAACAAGGTTTCAATGAGTACTAGCGTTTGCCGATAAATCATCTGTCAAGTGAAAATCCATCTACAGTAACCGTTAGAATAATCTTCTCTTGAGATATTATTGCCCTCATTCAGAAATTGAATTCCAGTTCCCGAAAATAATATGTAGTACGCTCTCACGTACTTCCATGTTTGGCATAGTCAGGTTGTAAAGGTCTTGAAGGTATTTGCTGGCCATCGATGTAAAGAGAAAGAAGTTTATTTTAAAGTGATTAAAGTTAAACGGATTAGAAGCACGGTTGCCATTAAAACTTTTATTGGTGATAAATCCCACAAAGTAACCTTTCGGTAGCTGACAAAGAAATATATTGTTTAGAGATTTTCTTTGTATTCCTGACCGTATCGCTAATATCTTAACGTCTGCTCTAGTTATCGAGTATTTTGCCGACGCGGCTTGCATAGCTTTAGTGTGTGCAAGTAGAATTGTAGAATTTATTTTAATTTTCCTCACAAGCAAGTTAATGTCACTAATCATCACTTGGAACGTTTGGCCTTCGGCATCCATTATACTAAACGAATCACAAGAATGTGCACACTTTGTTTTCATCTTTACGTCATTGAGAAGAAATTTTTTTTGATTAAATAGATCTGCATTCACATGGACTATCATTTTAACCTGCCGACTTTTCTGTCTAAATTTTTGTCTTTTTACCAACACTGTTTTGGCGTCTTCTGGGTCTTTGTCTGGCATCATTGTACCATAAACTGCTACTCGGATGAGATTTTTTGGCTTCATATCCGTAATTAGGTAGCGTTTCAATACATGCCCTGTATATATAAGTGTTTTTAGGTGGCGAGACTAGTTTTTGGTTTAAATATATTTCTACTTGATTAAACATCCAGTGTATCCAATTAATCACAGGTACCGATTTATCTTCATCACCCAGTATACTTCCATTTTGTTGAAGTATTTGAGCTGTGATATAAAGCATAGTTTGACTTAGATCTACATAATCATTTCCACTTCCTGGGACTACAAACTCGATAGGCGCGTCTTCAGATTCGAGGAAAGAGGTTTATAGATAATCCATTGTCCATTTTCAATGCTTATCTGTGTTGACGGCAAAGCAAACAAGTTGAGTTCGGATTTGACGCACTCACAAGATTGGGTATGACGAAAAGCCATACTAATGTTTGCTGAATATATCTCTGTAATTTAAAGGAGCAATTATACATACTAGTGTTTGCTGAATATATCTCTGTAATTTAAAGCAGCAATTTTCTCTCTGGAGCAATTTTCTCTCTTGAAGACGTCTTCTTCTTATTGGCTTTTATAACTGATTGACGCTTAATAACACCCTTTCGTTTTTTATATCCGGATCTTGACATCTAAGCATCAATTTTGTCATCTGCTTTACTTTTCAAGTTTCGAACGCCCTCGCATACTCTATTTTCGAACGCTTCTCCAGCCAGTCTGTTTTCTACAATATCGCCAGAAATCTGTGCTCCAGTCCTTAAAGTATCTCTCCCGACAGCTTTCGCACCAGACTTCAAGCGGAAGAGTGCTTCCTAAAAACGACCCAATGTCATGACTCCGCTGATATGGAGCTCCTCTGTATATAGCACCTATTCCGCTACCTGATTAATTCACGAAATATTGCTGATAAGGACAAGCCATTATTCTTTAACTTTTTTGGAGTGTAGTTTCAAACTCAAATGGCATGACTTCCCTGTCTCCGATCTATTATGTATTTCCAAATTTTGAAATTATTTTATCAGGACAGGAATATAATGAATCGGCGAAAATGTAACGTCTCTGTAACGGCCATCTCTGTAGTTATCCTTTGTGATGTTGACAATATGCACTAGACGCCAAAACGTTTCTTACCACTTGTGGTTCAAAGATGTCCCAGTAAATAAACATTTTGGAGGAAGTCCATGCCATATGTTACTAGAGTAGGTTGGTATAGATTTCTTAGCCTAATTTGTGCTGAGTGCATAGCTAAGTTGAAGTGTTAAGTGTAGAGATAATCCCATCACCTGATGTTCATTCATCCTTAGGACTTTCGTAATTTTGTGTATAGAAGTGTATAGAAAATACATGCCATTCATTGTTTTCATAATGTAATTGTTATCTATCTTTTCTGAAGTATTCTCGAGCAGATGTAGAATATTGTCTACTTCAATATTTTCTGTTTCGGTCGGCCCGTCTATAGTACATAAAATTATGAGCTTGGGAAACAAATAAAAATGAACAAGGGTATTGTATTTCAGTTATCCCCACAACCTAAGACTCTTTAAGTCTAATGTATTTAGGTAGTCGAAAATTGGGCTGTAATATTTTTGGGAAATATTTCACCGAACTGTTGCTTGCTAATGTCAAATAAAATTCATTCTCCATGTTTACAAGTGTTTAATATCTGATGCCCAAACCTAAGAATTAAATTTATCACCCTAATTTAATCACTTCACTAAATACGGATTTTTCTTGCCTCATCCCTTTTCGTCGATAATGTTTTCTATTTTAAATTCAGTATCAGGTGTTATGGTGACAGATTGCAACTCTTGTTCGTGAAACGTGCCTTCTACAATTTCGTTGTCTAAGTCTATAATTCTTCATTTATGACCTTATATATTTTAAAGGCTTCTTTGCTCCACTTCGTTTGGTATCCTTTCTCGAAGACGTTCTTCACTCTACTGATTCTGACGCGCTTATTAACTTTATACTTAGGTACTCTTTGTACTCCTATGTCTTTACGATATAAATTGTTTTACACCTCACATGTTCTCATCGTTTACGTTGTTGGAAGCCATTTTGATATAATATCCATGTATCTGTAGCTATTTGGTCATGTGAAATATCGCCACATTCGCGTTTTTAATCTTCTATTAAATCTTGAAGCACCCTTGAACACCCTTGAAGACCTACAGAACCTGCTACAAAGGACCAGCGACGTCTCTGAAAAATATGGGCTAAAACTAAACGCCTCCAAAACAAAATGGATGCTAATC
>JAHWXV010228284.1:0-14237 GCA_024586415.1 Phrixothrix hirtus | reverse complement strand
TTTCATTTTTACGATTCCAACATGTGAACTATGTAGCATTTTCAAAATAGTATCTTGTAATTCCCCAGGTACAACTAATTTGTAACCCCTCATAACACAATCGTCTTTTAAATCCAATGCGTGTTTTCTTAGCGAATGCGGTTTGAATTTGTCGTCTACTTTATCGGACCATCCTTCCCTTAAATAATAAGAAATTACCTTTAAAATGTCATCAGTTTTAGTGCTCTCCCTGATTTTATCAAAATTAGTAAACATTTCGGAATATTCCCATGAATAATTTAAATTAGCAGAATCATTGTCATCTGCCTCATTTATAGTATTTTTGATTGGCGCACGTGACAAGAAACGCAATATTTTTATCAGATTTAACGTACTCGATGTTGTATCGAAAAGCTGATAAGAATACATAGTGTTGTAAATGACTCGCTGCTAATTGTGGAATACCGGTATTAAGTCCAAATATCGCTAATAATAGTTTATGGTCTGTTACAAGGGTGAATTTTTGCCCATATAAGTACTGATCAAAAGATTTTACACCATAAACTATTGGTAGCGCTTGTTTATGTAATTGCAAATAATTCGTTTCTCTTTTGGTAAGAGTCCGCGAAACACATGCAATTTGCCGCTCGTTTTTATTGTTAACACATGTGTTAACATTGCACCTAATCCATAAGAACTGGCGGCTATAGTTAATTTAATTGGGACATCAGGGCCATAATCACATAAAACGTTATCTGATAGAATATCTTCTATCTTATTAAATGAATCATTACAACCGGTTGACCAATTCCACGTCACGTAATGTTTTAATAGATTTGTTAAAGGAGCGGCATCTTTTACAAATTTTCTATAAAAATTAACCTACCCTAAAAAACTACATTATAGATCTACATTCGCTGGGGTCGGTGCCACTCTAATTGCATTTACAGTTTCAGGTTTTGCACGTATTCCATATTTATCAATTACATGTCCTAAATAAGTAATCGATTTCATAAAACAATTGCATTTACATTTACGAAGGGTAAGTCCATTATCTTTTAACCTATGCAGAACTTTATATAGTCGTTCTATCCGAATGGTCCCAGTAATAAAGTTATTATCCAAAAAACGTAGCTACGCCTGGAATTCCTAATAATATAGTATCGACAATAGAATGGAATTTTAATGGTGCTGGCGATATTCCAAAAGGAATCTGATTGTAGGCAAAAAGACCTCGACGTGCGTTAATTGTTGTTAACAATTTTGATTTATCTTCTAATAAAATTTGTTGATAAGCATCCGAGAGATTGTAAGCGCGTCTAAAAATATAAAGACTTTTATTTATAATTTGGGGAACACCCTGTATATAGAAAATCATTAATATAATTAAACGTGTAAAATACCCATATTCTGTCAATACTAACATTTACAAATAAGGATTTGTTTATCATTATAAATTCTATTTTTTAAAAGTAACTTTTGAAACCCCCTGATTTTCAAACGTAAACAGTACGTAACTGCAACGATTGACAAACGCAGGTTCGTTCCTAAAAATATCTGGCAACCAAGAACATATCTCCCCGTTCGCTGAGAATTCGATGGTTAAAGAGAGCTTGCTTCGAGTATTCAGATTAGAGTATCGATCTTCGAAGATGCATGTACTCTTAGCATAAAGTGTAGTGGGCGGTCCAGAATAATGGCTTCGAATTAGTTACCCGTTTTTTTGTGTTCATCGTGGATCAAAAACCGAAAAGGGCTTAGGATCATAGGCACTCCTGCCAATCTATTAACAAGCGTCAAGAAATTCGATATCCTGTCCAACCAACTCAAAGAGGAGCCGTTGAAGGTCGGGACAAGTATTTTCAATACAATAAATTCCTGGAACTTGGTCGTTAACACTTACCACTATCACAGGTACCGAAATAATATTAAAACTACCTATTAATTCATTGGAGAAGTTGCTCACATCAAGCGAGATTTGGACATTTCACCTCCATGCTTCTAAGCCTCGATTATTTAAACTGAACTTAATGACATATGTATTGTTAGGACTACCTTGTCACGAAAAGGGGTCAACAGTATATTCTTGCTAGTTAATTAATTAAGATTACGAGATTTAAGCATTTAGTCTATGTTTGGGGATCGCTATACCTTTCAATTACTTAATTTAGGATAAGCTGTTTTTTTACTACAGTTAACCTATTCATGAAACTTAGTTGAAGAGATAAGTGAATAATATTTTATGTGATTATAATTATTTATCTAAACCGATTCAGTATCTTCTTATTTTAAATACCTTTAGTTTTAGAAACATAATATAAGATTATATTTTCTTACAGGAATGTAAAAGGTTTAAATAATTAGGTACGCGTACAAATTATAAGTTTTACAGTAATACTCATCTCCAGTGGCGTGTAAGAAACCAAGTACATAAGTAAGACTCCTGATAATCACCGTTCCATTCATGATTGGAGTTTTCAGTGGTCTATGACCTATCGTATGTCGCAAAAGATAAGGTGGCGCCCAAAAATACTATAACTTTTGCCCAAACTTTGACTTACAAAAGTCGTTCTGAAATTCCAGTTAAATCCCTACCAATACCATGTTAAAACCGCCTTATTCGCCAATTGAAGCTATCGGAGCATCTAACGATTTCAGAAACCAAAACGGCATTAACCTCTACAACCTAAGGCCTAAGATACGGTGATAACGCGAGTCTATAATTACACAACACTACTCAGTATTAAATAGCCAAACTTAGATCAACTAACGGAATATAAAAGAAGTCAAATATAAATGTGTAAAATTAATTACTAGAATTCTGGTTTAGGGCTACCGACCCAAAGTATAGTATTACGTAAAGTATAAACTGTACAAAATAAGTCTATAACAACTATAATTAATAAATCACAAACGATTATAGGCGGTGAAATCATCACGAATTTCTTGTGTTATCTAATCCTTAAAGCTGAACGAACGTATAGCGCGTCTGTCCGAGAAATAACAACCATCGTTCTGAAAGGCAGAACTATTTCACGAAATCATTACATCATCAGCCAACGGGGGCGAAGTGGGTTGATGACTATCCCTATTTTGTGAGGGTCCATCATTTCGGGTTAATTTTACAAACATATATTGGTAATTATTAATTCAGCTTTCTACTATTTTAAAAAAATGCGAGGAGGATATCGAGAAGAATGTGTGAAAAGTTGAATTTATAACAAAACTTGATACGAAAGTAAAAAGGTCCATTTTTTTCGATATTCGACATTCCTAAAGAAAATTTCTGCGTACAACCCTGCATCTCCAACCTCTAGCATCTTAAATTCATTACTTTTAGTAGGAGAAAAAGAATTAGTTTAAAGTGTAACGAACAGGGTGTATTACAAAAACCCATGTCTTTATATGCAGTAAGAACAGGATTAACATGACTTGTAATTCTGACCTAGCTCATATTGCGAAGTGTTTTGCTTTATTGGTGACATTTAGTTTTTGTCAAAAGCTTCGTTGCATAGTAATGGCACGAGAATAAAGACATTAAAAAATCCCAAATCTTTGACTCATACTTTTGTTAAACGTGTCGAAGATTACCCTAATAATACCAGGACAAAGAGGTCGTACATTTTGTTGTTTTGTTGTTGTAAGAATTACTGTAAAACTATCTCGACTGTAAAAATAGGTTAATTCCTCCAAGTGTGCACATCGAATAGTAAAATTACGATAACATTCAGAATAGTGTAATTGTAATATACTTTATCCTAAGCTATAGTAAGAGACAGAACCCTAAAAGAATAAAGGTAATTTTATACAACCTGATTTTATGCTTAAATGCTGAAGATATCGATTTACCAGCTTAAGAATAATTTCGCGCTTATCACAAGGGCGTCGATTTCTAATTTCAATCACATATTCTATCTACATGCCGAATTATTTTATATTAAATGTAGATATGGAGCCTACCATTTCTCTTGCAAAATTGTGCTGCTTATTATAATAAATAACTTTTACGTATTTTAGTTATTATACAGGGTGTAAAGGCTTAGGGACAATCATTAACAACCGCTTAAATAGAACACTTATCTTGAAAAAAATTTAAGAACTTCAGGAAAATATGAATACAAATAAATACGTCTAGACAAATTCTACGTGCCGTGGATGAATAACATGTTATTTTAACATCAAATTCCAGAATGATATGTTTACTCTGTTTGTATACTAATCTAATCCCATATTTGTAATTAATGTAAGTGACTTCCAATTTTAACTCGTTTATAGTTTACGCAAACATTTTAAACACATTAAGTTACACTAAAATCCATATGAAGATTCTTATAAGTAATATAATTGTGATATTTCTGGTTTTAAAATTCTTAAAAAATAATAAAACATTTACCTTTTTACGAGAAGCGTTCAAAAATCTTCACCATATATCAAAACAAGGTCTGGCAATTCAATGTTGGTTGCTTACTGCGTCGCTTAATTAAGTTTAGCACTATTTAATATATACTGATGGTAGTGTTATCGTCTAAATAAGCGACCCAGCGAGCCATAAATTTCTAGTTGTTTGAACAGTCAATTCAGGTAGTTGCCACTCGTTGCTTCAAATATATCAATGAACATCCGAAAAAGAATCTTTACTTAACTACAAACATCTTTACGCGTGAACTTTCTTTGTGGGTTTAAAAGCCAGTCTAGCGATGAGAATTTCATTTCATTTATTAAAAACAATAAGATATAATGCATTGTATAGAAAAACTAAAATAAAGTGCTTATAATAAATCAAGTTGAAGTTTCAGATTCTATCAACACTAACGTTATCAAACTGTTGTAGTTGTGAAGCTATTTAAATAAATGCATCAAATAACGATAAATCTTCAAATTTTCAATTTAGTGAATGTCTTTAGTTTAGGGAGTGAATCAAAATTTGCTTGAATGTTAATTTCAGCTTCACTTAATTTGGCTTTCAGTATAAGTAATCGGCTCTTAGAACTATTCTGATTTTCTGATGAAAAGTCTCTCAACAAGGAATTTATTTCTATTGCGTCTTTACCTGAATGTAATTGATGTAATTTACCATCAAATGGGTATTCGGCTTGAATTTTACATGGTTTGAGCTTCAAAAGGTCTGTGCTTGACTTTCTTATGCCTCTTTAATATTTTAATGCTATAACTGTTTATCTGCTGCTTTCCTTATACGTTCGCTGCACTGCTTTTACATTTAGGACTCGTTGTTACTGAAATATCGATTACCACCTAAAGACGGGATATCAGTAGACGTGCGTCTTTACCAATTGCGTAAATTTATTTTAAAAGTACTTGTATTTCATCTCCTGTTTAAAAACGTTATTTGTCAAGTCCTGTTCAAATTCCTATTTTATAAAAACTTATTTATCGATATTCTGAGCATGACTGTTTAAACGAGTCTTAAGATTAACATTGACATATTTTAGTTTTATAGATCCTTTTGAAACTTTTACAATTCTTCATTTTTGTGAATGCAATTTTAAGGAAAAACTTTTTGAAATTTTATATTTAAAATATTAATATATTTGCTTAGGTTAATCATACTTATTAGTTGAAGTTTTAATTTATATGCAATGAACATGGTTCATCTATTCATTATTTATACAAACATGATGTTCAACTTAAAATTAAATAGAATAAGATTAACAAACGCAACTGAAACCTAATACACATTGGTAACGAAAAATATTCACAGTGATTAATAAGTTCTTAAACAAATGCAACGGTTTAATCTATATACATGTTAAATTTTAGTGATTAACAACTGGGTAATGCGTTACAAGTTCATTCACTTAAAATCACACATTCAGTAGTTGTGTTATTACAAGGAACTCAAATAGGCCTTCATTATCTTGCTAATCGTGTTTTTTTGGAAACAACAAGGAATTTTTTAAAGCGAATGTTTACTTTCTCTTACGTGTATGAAGTCATGTTTTCGGTAAAAATTCTCGATGTCCAGTTTTTAGTGGAAATACATGTTTTTAGAAATTGGTCTGTGTGTGTGTGTATGTATATGTGTGTGTGTATGTGTGTGTGTGTGTGTGTATGTGTGTGTGTGTGTGTGTGTGTGTGTGTGTGTGTGTGTCAATATATCTCGAAAACCAAACGTTGTAGAAAGGGTTACTATAGCCTCAGAACCTCATAGTACGAATTTTGTTAAAATCGAATGATTAAAAGTGCCATTTTATTCTTGTGGTTTTTAGGTTTTTTGCAATTTTTTCGTAAACGGCTCTAACAATTTATTTAAACACGCCACGTGGCGTGTTTACCACGTTTCTTGCGCTTGTAATGCTATATTATATGAACTAATTGGTTTCTCAGAAAAAATTCGCTGAAGTAAGTTATTCAGAAAAATCTCTCAAGTTAAGCAAGTTTTGTCTGGAGAGCAAGTTGGATGGGTGACCATTCCAATTATCGCCCCCAAAATAAAAATAAATAAATATTTTAATTATTTGTGTGCAGTATTTACATATTTAATTGCTTTTTATTTAAATCTAGAAATAATTTTTGCCTTAAATGAGCTCAAAATTTAATTATATAGCTATCAGTACATGTATGAAGGAAATTATAAATGTATGAATTATTTATGTTATTAAATTAATTTTATAGCTTACAATTTAGGTGTATAGGAAAGTGACTAGCGTCAATAAATTCAAATTAAATTTAAAATGTGTAAGAGAAAGTCGTGTATTGTCTCACACCAAATTCTTTTGTTTTGATTTAGAACTACTCCCGTGTATAACGTCCAAGCTTGTTGATGTATTTTAAAATCACTCTGTAATATTCTAAATATATAGGTTCGAAATATAATATCGACTTTGCACTGTATTTTAATAATTTATGAACAATAGATTATACTGTAATCTCATAGTTGAAAAATCTCGTACTTTTCACTTTCGAGATCTCATACATTATACTCATGGTAAATTATTATTATTGCTATATTAAAAGGGATCAGTATAGTTTACATATTTAGAGTATTTCTGACAAGATGCTATTACCATTGTTTAAGTATATACTTAAACAATGCTATTACCTATGGCAGCAGCATAATAACCTCCCAACAGTAACTGCTGGTATATAATTGTACAATTCAAAACTTATAAACACATATTTGAAATAACACGCATTTTAAAAAAAAAACTTGCAAATATTCTTTCTGCGTGCTTTCAACCTTCTGTCAGATATGCATTACAGTTTTTCGCATAATTCCTGCATATATAAGGTGCTAACAAAATATAATTTATTAATTGGTGTATCTATTACAGAATACGCCAATTAATTGCTGTTTTACACATTCTAGTGTTTAGGAACAGGAAGCTATAGAACAAACATATTTCAAAGATCCCCACTTTGCTACTTATTGTGCTATTGTTCAAATATTATTCAATGTTAGCGTATATCGATCATGCTCTGAATTAACTCTCTAGCAAGGCAAGAATAGACTAATGGGATATAGAATTCTATTTAAAAATATGGATTATACAGTAAAATGAATCAAGTCTTGTACTATTCTGATTTCAATTTGCAAGTGTATAAAGCAAACACGATTCATGCCAATTATAAGATATTAAATTATGAAACACAATTTTATCGTTTAGACAAACCTTTTTAAGATGACTGTTAAGATAATATTAAAATTATGCATGGTACCTGTTGCACAAATATGCACCAAGTACTAGCATTGTAATTTAAGTTCTATAGACTACGTTGGCTTTGTTACGTATATTAACCGTAAGCTCGAACGATTAATTAAACTTCTTTAAACTTGTTGATCAACATTAATTAATTTCACAAAAAGACTAAATTTTGTTTATATATATATATATATATTCTGTAATTAACCAACAAATTATCAATTAACTCTTGATAAACTTCTATCTCTACACAAACCTGATATTATGATACTTGTCACCATGACGGTACTCACTGTCACAGTAGAATTAGTAAAACGTCCTCAGTTTTCGTTTTCTTATGCTTAGCTTTTATATATCTTTCAATTCAATTAGTTACTTTTAACGAAGAGTAAACGCTTTTATTAATATTTATATAAAGACATGTGTAGAGCACAACCAGACTTGTCATAGTAGCTTCAAAAAAATACCTGAATTCCTGTATATTTGAATTGTACTTCCAGTATAGTCAGAGATAATATCAGTTTTTTATTTTGACGAATTTAACCTTTGTTGTGACAAAACAAGTTTTCTTTGCGTACCTTAAAAATTAGTGACGGCATTAAGCTGAACAAATGATATACTCTTGAAGTAAAAGTACACAAATTCTAAATTCGTAAAAACGCGCGAGTTCGTTCAATACTAGAGTGTAATAAATACTATCCCAGTGTTTAAAAATTAAAAGTTAAAACTTGTGAGTTTCATCGAGGATGTCACAGCGAAAATATGTTGCGTTTCGGAATCGTTTTCTAAATAGGAGCAACAATAGATTGATGCAATTTACACAACATCGAATCAATTTAGCATCAGATGTTGCTTACACAAACTGATATGTTAATTTGTTTAATTTGCTCATTGTTTACTGTACTTGAAGATATTTCCTCAATTATGGTCTAAAATTCCCATTTCTGATCAAATACTTGATAGCAAGAAAATGATTCAATGTTATAAAACAGAGATTGTTAAACAAGAATAATTAGTGTAAATTATCTACTTGTTTTATAAACGTCATAGATGTTGTCTCACTAGTTGTACCTAATTTATTGTTACGAGAATATTAGATCTTCAACTTTATTTGTAAGTAGAGAGTATATAACAAAATATTCTGGGCCCAACATAGTTTAGATTAGCGTTGGGCAATTGTTATAATTAACCTAAGAATAAATAGGGATTCTAACAGAATTTGTTTTTATTACGTGCTATTTACATATGGCAAACGTTTTTGTTTACATAATGCTTGTGTTAATTTCAGCTGTATATGTATGTTGGTTCAATATAATTTTCAAAATTCATTTAGCTTTATTTGGTTTGGGAACATTCTTATTAATACATATTTAAAATAATAATTTAGTTTTAATTTAATTGCCCCCTCTTACATTTAGAGACTTTGCAAATTCAAAAATCAGTTAAAATATATCGATTTCATTTATAAAGGACACACTTCTTTGGCGATGATTTCCTCATTTCAATTCAAATAAAGGGACCATGCTTGTAATTAAACTACTGAAAGGAGATCAGTCAATTTAAAAATATTAAATAAAATTTCAAATTTTTAAACTTCTCCGTTTTCACTACAAACTGATAAACTACGCATTCTCTATGTTCGTGCATACACAATGGAACAAAAAAGATTTAGATAACGTATTCCTTTAAAATTGAATTTTGAAATACCCATTAATTATTGTTTAAGTTTAGTTGGAAAACTCCAAGTTACTAGTAAACAGATGCTAATATTTAACTACACTAACTTTGCTTGAGTTTATACGTACTAAAGTAATCCATTTTCAAGCTCCTATTTTTGTCGAAATGAATGTCATATTCCTTTATTTCTAGAATTAGTTTGTTTTGCAAGCCTGGGCTATTGGATGTAGCGAAGTCCTATTTATTAGCAATAAGTACTGTTCACATTAATAAAATTGATCAACAACTTTATTTCCTATTAAAACTTCCCAATTTTCTATAGCAACATTTTAGTGTATAGCGTGTGTATTAGCACAAAAGTGCTTCTTCAAAATATTTGGCTACTACTAAGAAATAGCAATTTGAAATTCAAAAGTTATGTTTGAATAACATTTTACATATTTTGTAGGTAAGGAAAAACGGATCTTTAAATTTAATAATGTGAGAGTATTAATAATTAATTTGTTTTTTATCGTATTGATATAAATGTCACCCTTTTATTAAACATTATTTCTAACTACTTAATTTCTAAAACGTTGCGCTAAATACATATAGGTCAAATATTCACACAGAAAATAATCATTTCATGTCTGAGTTTATAGGTAGTCACATTTTTTATAAATTTATCGCAGAAATCGTTTCTGCAAGTGTATTTCAGCGCTCGTAAAATGTTAACAAGTTTTTTTTTTAATGAAAACTTTTCGCAGGGTTTGAAAGTAATATAAACATCTCTTGTTAAATTGAGTTACCTGTTCCTTTTTCCATAATTAATTCAAAGCAACCCTGTATAGTGTGATTTAAATTTGTTAATATAGCCCGATATCCTTCAAGCAAGCAAACAACGTTTTTGAAATTGGTCTCTACATTGAGTTTCTTTTCAAATTGACTATCTATAGGATTTGCTCATCATTACTCGAAATGCGAGTTTTCGTACATCTGGTACCTGGTTAGTCGTCAAAGACGTTTTGTAATGATTTAAGAATATTTATGATCCTTTATATCATTAATTGTATTAAATATAAAGTACTGCATTGGAATAATATTTTGTCCACTTCGATTTGCAGCAATTAGCTATCTTGATTATATTAACCTTGACTCAGAAATGATTATTTTTCAAACATTCGTTCAATTCAAATGTTATAAAACGTATCTGTAATGTTTTCATACGTTAAAAAACCTTTAGGTAATTCTATTAATCAATTAAATTATATTATTTACACTATTTTCTTTTCAGTGGTTTTTTATTCCTTCAACTTTTAAGTAACTATGTTGTATGAAGTTGTCTGATAAAGCAATTAATTTAACGCACATCGATTTATGATCTCTGGAAAGCAAATACTGTTGATTCAAATAGAACATTTCAAGAAGATTCAAATAAATGAATTGGAATTTTCAACATCTTCATTATGAATCCTTGTTCATAAGCAATTAAGGTCTTTTATAACTACCTTGACAAATCAGCAGCGGTATGTTTTTCCAACAAGTTTTATTGAGCGTGCTTTGTCACAGGTGCATGTTAGCTTTTACAAAGAACCAACTATGATTAAATTTTAAGCATTTAAAATTTATTTAATTTGTCACAACTTTCATTAATTTCACAAGATTTGTTACTTTAATTACCGTAGTAATAGTAATTGCAATACGATTTCCATTTAAATTTATTAAATTGTTATTTTCAAAAACGTTTAATCAAACAGCATTGCTTCCAATGAAAATAACAACAATTTTAAACTGAAGTATATCATAGGTTGTCGAGGAATACTTTTGGTAGAAGTTTTTACCTTATTTTAATTTTAAATTTATTCGTTTACTCTATTAGTAGTCTTCCTATTGTAAGTATACACAAGTGCACCTGAGCACTGTAATCTTATCATCTATTTTTGTATCGTTCAAATTATTACCACCATTCCTTAAAATTGTCCAGTTTCACCTTTGCTATTTTTTATCGGTTTCACCGAGTATTATTGCATTATTTAACTATAAATCGTGTAACTTTAAAATTAGATGTTTAAAATTAACTATGGTATCGTAATATGACTGCAGCCGTTTAACAGTTAATAAAAATAGTTATTTATTGAATTCAGTAAACGACTTCATCTGTCTATTAGCGTTTATTTCTTGTTTTTTATTTAACTAAACCAGTAATAATATACTTCATGGCAACGACCGAACTCACGTTAATTAGTTAATGAAGTAATATGTAACAATTTCTTATTTAAATTTCCTTGTGTGACAGTGGTTAACGTAAAATGCTTTTGATTATATTAAAACACTTACTACACTTTATTTTCCTAAAAGAGGAAAACATATCTGAAACTGATACAATATAAACAATTGGAAGGCCTGTCGAAAGATATTAAATAGTTATAACTACAACAATCCTGCACTAACTAGCACGAGTTCTATTCTAGCCGCGGAGTATTTTAAAAAATTCTTAATAATGAAGTTCTACGCCAAGCTTAATTACTATCTCTACGTGGTACATCGATTTCTCCACCTGTTTTTGGGCACTTTCCTAAATTTTGTTCCAAGTTTCTCGGGGTATAACTAGTTATATTTTTAACGGTTAATATGTTGTGAGAATGGGCATATGTGTTCGCTAATATATCCTGAGCAACATTTCAACTACAAATTCATAAATATTGTTTAATTTAATATTTTAGTTTAAATAATCCTTTCTGTAATTTGTATTTGCAAAAATGAATTTAAAATTAGGTTACTAACAGTAGTATTAATTGTTACAACTCGAATAGATCAACTAAATTTATTTAAGTTAAATTATTTGTTAGTTAGTTAAAATTTTATAACATTGTGGATTAGCATACATGTGAAAACAATATAAAGTGTTTATCAAAATACCTCTTTAAAAATTAAACTGTTTTAACGGTCTTTTATGTTCTACTGTTGACTTAGGAAAATCCTTCCAACAAATTCTTGAATTGTTCTTTGTAAACAAAGGTTAGATAATGTAAATTGAAATGTGTATAAAGGCTTTAGGACATACAGTTTATCTGTCTACCTACTGAATTGGAGATCTCTATTATTCTTTGTTATGCTGAACAAGACTGGTTAGCTAATTGATGGAATTTCATTCCCGAACAGTCCTCGAAGTTAACGAAAATGAAGACATAATTGATTTATTTTGTTGATCTTAAATGTGGGTTTTCTTTTTATGGCTAGTTTAATACCTTCTTGCCAGTTATCATTAGTAGAAGCAGTTTCCTAGAGCGATTTATGATTTTTATAATCGATGTTCCAGCAGTCAATTTGCAACTTTGCTTAAAAGTTATAAACTCCTAGATCAATATTCAACTAAAAAGGGCCATTTCAATTAAACGGTCCTATTACGCTAGTGTGTTCTATTAAAGTAGAGGTTTTCCTAATATATAATGTACCGTTAACATAAATATCTAGTAAGTTGTTGGCGAATATTAGTTAAAACAACAAATTTTTGAAAAATGTGAATATCAAGTTTAACTATAAAATTACATTACTGCTTTTGATCATTTCCAATAAATTCACTAAATTCAATTTTATCATTGAAATTGATGGAAAACGTACTTCATTTTGGAATAGTCCGCTTTCCACAATACCTAATGCTTTTAATTACTCAAGAAAGATTAAAATAAGACGAAAGTTACTTAGGAGCGAACCTTCTACATAAAAACTTGGGGGCAATTCTTGTTGTGCCGCATTTTAGAAATTATATAGCTATAAATTGGTTATCAAGAATCATAACATTCACATTACCAACTGTGGGTTTTCTATTTAATTTTAAATACCTGTTTTGTAGATAGTTTACTTTTAGTTAAAATTCATGATCAATAAAATCTGAAATTTATTTAAATATAAGATAGATTACAAATTTATTTTGCATGACATTTTGGCTGAATTCAGAATGTTTGTGTCATTTTCTTTAAAATAAAGAAACAGCAATTCCTTTTCCGTTTCTTAGACACAATTTAAATCAGATTTATCATAGAATCAAATAGATAATTTTACTGGAGAGAAATAATTGTTGTAGTGAAGTTATTGATTGAAACAAGTAATGAAACCAAAACTGATATGATATTTACAATTCTTTTATGGTCGTGTATTAATCTACAAATACAGTTTAATTTATTAAGTTTTGATTTTGAGGTAAAACATTTATTTTATTACGATTTATGCATAATTTTCAGATATGATCTTATGTTACACATTATCTTGCAAATAAAATACATTTATTAGAAATCTTATTTAATTATCAAAAATATTTGAAATTTAACTGCTTAATTGATACCAAACGCTAATTATGCTACTAGAAATAATTATTAGTAGTGGAGAACAAGGGCTTGTAAAAGAAAATGGAAATCCAAAGCCTTCTCAAAGGCTTTAAATTAACTGAATAACTGAACAAGAAATATGCATGAACCAATAAAATCAAATAAATGCAATGTTTTGAAACCAAAATCTTTTTACATTATTAAGCACGATATAATGGTTAGATAAGTTAATTTGTCATCTATTTAGAGCTGCCAACCACAGACTATAGAAAATAATTGTTTAATTGTGTACAGAAATGAAATTGACTTTTAATCATTATTTTATGGAATAATTTTAGTGTTTTACAGAAATAACACTATAAGGCGTTGGCTACTCCACAGGATGATTCCAATAATTATTTTTCTACGAAAGTTGCAAATAGGAAACACAATAATAGATTTTCATTTTCTTATTATACACACACACACACGCACGCACGCATGCACGCACGCACGCACGCACGCACGCACGCACCAACGCACGCACGCACGCACGCACGCACGCACGCACACACACACACACACACACACACATGCACACACGCACACACACACACACACACACGCCCACACACAC
>JAHWXV010228269.1:0-19412 GCA_024586415.1 Phrixothrix hirtus | reverse complement strand
GACAGAAAGGAATGGAGAAAAATAGTGAATGAGTAATAGTAGTGATAGTAGGATTGGTAGGTAATAGTGGGCTGGTGTGGATACTGTAGAGTGCTGGGAGTTGTGGTGAATGGCGGTGGTAGTGAGAGGGATTAGTATATGTGTGCATGCAGTGGTTGTGAAGGTGGAGGTTTGTTAGTGAGTTTTGCCTACCCTGTTAAGGGAATGGCGTGATGGGTAGTAGTAGTAGTAGTAGTAAGTATGAGGTACCTAAGAGCTGCATGTGGCAAAGCGAGACATCACAGAGTAAGGAATGAATGGGTGATGGATAAGTGCCAGGTGAAGGGGACGCTACCTGAACTGTACAAAAGAAGTGCGTTAAGATGGTTTGGACATGTGGAACTAATGAGTAATGAACACAACGAAGAGAATATATGAGATAGGTATGAATGGAAAATTAGGTAGGGGTAGATCGAGAAAGAGATGGTTGAATATGATCGAAGAAATTGTAAAAGGAAAGAAAATAAAGAGCGCAAAGAATAGGATAGCTTGCCAAAAACGTTGTATGAATTTAATGGAAGCAAGCGAAGTATAGAAGGACAGAAAGGGACGGAGAAAAATAGTGAATGGGTGATAGTAGTGATAGTAGGATTGGTAGGTAATAGTGGGATAGTGTGGATCAGTATCCACAGAGTCCTGGGAGTTGTGATGAAGGGCGGTGGTAGCGCTTGGTGTTGGAGTATGGGTGCATGTTGTGGTTGTGAAGGTGGAGGCTTGTTCTTGGGTTTTGCCTACCCCGCTAAGGGAATGGTATGATTAGTAGTAGTTGTAGTTGTTGTTTTATATTATTTAACTCACTATTTATTTATAATGCTATTTGTTTACTTCATTAATTGTTAATTTCATTCCTTATATTTATTTAATTAAAATAGTTTGTTATTAACGATATTCGAATGAATTCTTATGGATTAATGTCTGTTTTTATAATTTCGATACAAAAATTCTATAACACAATAGGTAGTAAATGCTGTAATATAAAGGTTCGTTACAGTGTCACAATCAAGTTATTATAAATTATTTATTATGGCGAACGAAATTGTTTTTTGATGACTCCAAAACGGTTTGCATTGCCAGAACATGGGGGTGTGGTGTGCCGTATTACGTCGTCAAATAGTGAATCCCATTTTCTTTAAAACTACAGTGAACAGTGTTGTGCGTGAAGACATCATTACATAGTTTATTGCATTTGAAGACGATGCACGTGATTGTTGGTTGCAGCAGGACGGTGCCACAAATCACGCATCCAATGAAACCATGCATTTCTTGCGCGTGTTTTTTAGCGAGCGTATCATCTCCAAAGGATTATGTCCTCGCATTTGCCCGATTTGGCTCCCAAATGTCTTCCTATAGGGTTGACTTAAAGGAACTGCCTATAAAAACAACCAGTATAAACTAAACTGAACGACGACGATTAACACCATCAGTGTACATATGCTCCACAAAGTGACCTCAAACATAGTAGAAAAGGTTTGTACATGAATCACTGAATGGGTAAGCGATTTTGAGAATATTTTGCAAAAGCTGAAATGTAAACGGTGAAAAATCAAAGACCTTTAAATATTTGATTGCTATCATGTGCGTGACTTTTGGATGTTTCGGTAGTACACGTACCCTTAGACGCCTAAAACTAAAGTAACAAAATAAATAAATAGACCGTGTCCCAATTTACATTTTCAATATTTTTGGAATTACTTGTATAAAATACTTTTAGCTTTCGTATCATAGCTTTACAAAAGGAATCGTTTCCCTCTATTTCATCTACCAACATTCCTAATGGCGACCATACAATGAAATAGCGTTTATTATTAGTTAGTTATAATTGCCTTTAAATTTTATAGCAATAATTGTTGCTTCATTTAGTTTTCACATTCCATCTACATATGCTAAACAGTCAACTATTTTTGCACTAGCTCTTTCCTCTGGTGAATATTGTGAATATTAAATTCAAATATTTTAGTAAATTTTATATATTGCCTTAGTTGTTTTTAAATTAATACAGTCATATTTAAATCTTGATTGCTGTAGTATCGTTGATATATTATTTAGTTTCTTTAAATAAACCTTTCTTTAATAATATGTCATTTATTTTCTGCTTAAATAATGAAGGCTTAGATAAAGTTAAATATCCTTAGGCATAGTAAAAAAAAAATTTTATTTCTACTTGAAGTCAAGACGTTGTTGTAAATTCAAGCTCAATAACTCAGATCTAACTGTTTTGGAGCGTCACATCACAATAGTTTACTCGACCTAACAAATCAACTGATTGTAAGATGATCCAAAATAATCACATCATCATTATATTAAAGATTACTTTCTGTACAAAACTTGTTAAGAATTAAAACAAATTGAAAGTAAACTATTTAAAATGGTTCAGTTGATAATATACATAAAATTTATTCGATTACGTTACATTTCGTTTAAACGTCGTTAAAAGCCAGGTTTTTTTTATTTAAAACTTAATTAAAACTTATACATTTATAAAACAACAAAAGTAAATGGTTTTAAGAAACTGAAGGCCGTGGCCACCATGTATAGTTATTAATTTTATAATTAATAAAATAATGTCTTGTTCAGGTATGTATTTTCTTATATTAACGTTGTTCCTATTTATGAAACACTAATTTCTTAGTTAACTGAGGGTGCCTCGATTATTTAGGCAAAACGTTTTAATCAATTCACTCTTCATAAATAAAGTGAATTTAACAGTCAACATTTAAGAACAATTTCTCATTACATCTTCAGACACATAACCTGTTGTTTAGTTAATAAATTACTAATAATTGTATAAATAATGTTTTAACTCTAGAAAGGCCTTTAATAAATTCTGAAAAAGGACACTTGTTAGGGAGAATTCACCACTTACTCAGAAGTGTTCAAAATTTCCGAATAAAAGACGTTAAAACAAATCAAATTCACAGAGACTAATTGTCTAAAATGTGATTTAGTAGTTGTAAGTTAAATTAATTTCAAAGTTGAATTACTCATGTAATTTTTAATAATCAAAAATGCAGCTGCGCAAGTTGAATTTTAGAGGATATCGTGTTAACATACGAGCATACGTATAACGAAATCAAAATAGGATGTTACATATCTACAGCTTTTGAACCTGAGTAAACCGGTTTCTATGATCTATAGCCACTTTTTTATCACTGATTGAAAGATAAAATAGATTAAACTAAATTAATACAAACGATAACATAATTTAGAACAAAGCTTGATACTGGTTGTTCATTATCAAGGGCAAAGTTGACACGCGTGCATTGAAATAATTGTTAATATATTAATTGTATATACTCACAGTTTCATAATTGCTTAGAAAGATTGCACAAAATAGATTACCAATATTATTATTTTTTTATAATGCAAAATTAATTGAACCTAAACTGACAAAAACTTGCTTAAAAATTATTTAAAAGACTGATGTAACTCGTAGTCAAAATAAAGTTAGCGCCACAGCAGATTGTTTAAATAAGCAATGATATCATTTTGAAAAAATTCTACCTAGAGTTAAACTCATAATTTTATAACAAGATAACCTCCTTTTGGTTTCCAATGACTTTTGAGGATGTATAATTAAGGCGATTTAATTTGATTTTGTTCATTGCACATTAATTAATTAATTTAATTAACGTGTAATTAACATCAGAAAATATTATAGTTTGTTAAGTAGTACTTAATGGTTAAAATATTTTCTTAAATATTTGCATTTTAATTAAAAGCAAGTGTCAAAGTTTCCATTAGTGCATGGCGCCAGTTTGAAAGGTTATTCTAAGGAAATTCAGACAGGACAAATAAAATTTAAGAACCCCAATAAATACTTGAAAATATTGCTAGAAGCTGTGGGGTTTTACGTATTCTGTAATATATAGAAATTTTTAAAACTCTTAGACAGGTTTGGTTAAAACGACTTTGCACAAATTTCGTAGTCATGGAAACGAAAAGTTATAAAAGATCCTGCATCACCAGAAATCGAGGTCTTTGGGTTCCAGCTTCAATTCAAGTGTTGTAAGTCCAGTGCAAGATCAAGAAATTGACTAGTTGATAAATAGTTCTTGGTATCTTAATTACCGATACAAGTCCAACGAAGACGTCATTTCCAAAAACAGCACCAGGCAGTAAAAATTCACACTCGAAGACTAAGACTAGATCTGGCAAGGAAAGCACGCAATAATCTGAATTTGCGAGCTTGATAAACGTCACATTTACTACAGAAAATTGGACGTCACGTAAGTGAAAATCTACAAACATTATTAAACGAGTGAAGAAATAAAAATTTTATTTGGGTTCATTTAAATAATTTTAGCAAGACTTTAAATTTTATTATTTTTCGCTAAGTTGCTAATATTTCGCCGAAAATCACGTAGCGAAGGTTAACGGCCTGATATTAGAAAAATTGATAATCATTAGTTTTAATATTTCATTTTTAATGGTAAATTTGTGTATATGTATGCATATCGTTCATTTATATTTGATATAATAAATATTTGTTCAAACTCTAATCTGGTTTGGCTCATGCAATTAACATAAATATAAATACGCAAGGTACAGTTAGGATAATCGGTTGTAATCTTTAGAAAGGACCCTTTTAACCCTTTTAATAAATTGTCTGGTGGAAATCACCTTTAAAATACGAAATTTTATAAACAGTTTAAAATATTATGTTTGCTGCATTGTTTAAAATTAACGCTCGCTATCCGATTAATTATTATTAAAAGACCAAGAACAACGCAGTAAACAATTTGTATTGAATAGATAGAAAGCGCCACCCTATTTTGTTAATTTGGCCGATATAGGCACAGTATATATCTAAACCAGTAATTTCACTGCATGCAACTTCCCTGGCTTCACGCAGTTGCCCGTACGCATAAAAATTTAATAAGTTACCCTGAACGAAGTATACAATTTATGCTCGTGACAATTTCGGAATTATATTACTAAGTTTGGCGAATACAACTTTTAGCTCAGGATTAGGGTTTTATTTGACACACTTCTGCCTTGAGTGAAACTATTAGTTTCTTTGGATATATTCTGTGACATAAGTTTATAATTGGCGAAGATTATAGTAAAAACGTCTGTTTGATTCCAGTCAGGCTCGGGCTATCAAGTTCTTTGAAGCAAATAGCATTATTGTTCCAAAACAATTCTTAACACAGAGCAAATTAAAACGTTAGATATTTATGTACATAAAATTTGATTACGTTATAAGATAGGGCGGCGCAAAATTTTTTTATTTTTCGATGTGAAATTTTAACTTGATGAAGGAGAAATGAAACAATAATTAAAAATCAAAATTATGTGGGATGGTTAGTTGCCGTTGTCCAGCGATATTTTTTATTCACCATTGATACCACACCACCTGGGGTTAAAAGGGAAGCTATATTCAAACGAAATGGTGCTAGACCTAAGCAGGTATTAGCTTAGACGAGACTTTACGCAGGGCGTGGTAATTATTTTAACCCGGAGAATTCTTTGAGAAGTGTGCGATCTGGTGTTGTCTAACTAAAACAGTACTCGATTTCTGTTGACCAATGCGGGATATCTCTCTCGTAAATTTTCCTATCTCCAATCTAATTTATCGAACTGCAGTTCGGCATTTATCAGTTCAAAATGTTAAACACCCCCATAATTTCACTAAATTTTTGTTAGGATTTAACTTTTGGTTAAAGATGCGGGTATTACGATGATAGATCCATTGCAGATATCCATGCACTACTGTGCCTGCGCTTGCGACTCGGTCATTTCATAAGCTATCCCTCTGCATCAATTATTTATCTTTTCTATTAAAAATAGCGAGCTACGATCAGTCGTAAGGGCCCAACTGTAATAGCAATTTCCTCGTATTAATAGCGAAAATCGTTTCAACACTGTGTAGAACCTCTTGAGCTACGGTTAGACTCTTTGAAAATTACTTTGTCTATTGCTGAATTTTTGTACCAATTTTGTACAGTGCGATACAAGATGACATCCTAGCCTTCATCCTTACGCAATATACGAGCAGCATCAGATGTACTGCGCCACAATTTCTAATAATAACGCGAAGTTACCAAAATCTTTGAATTTATGATGGGCGTATTTCCTTTGCGAATGTTATATATGAAAAATATAATGTAGGCTACATCTACCTGTTAACATGTCGTATGTACGTAAAACATTCTAAGGGTTTTTGATGTTTTATGGATATCAAAATGACCACCCAAATACAATAAGTTTATTTACACATAAGAAAATAAATACATAGGTAGGTTTAATTTGGGAAATTGTAGGCACCACTGATTTCGAAAAAACTGCGACGAGAAAACAACTAACGTGTGCGTGTGCTTTATAGTGAAATCAGAACTCTTAAGACTGCACAGTTGCGGTATCTAAATAAACTATAATTAACAAGTTTGAGATAATTGAATCAATTTGATAAATTTATAAACAAGAGATTACTCTTTTGACTTCTCCTGTATATAAATAATCGAAAATAATTATTACAATAGTAATAAGGCTCAGTTCTCAAAATATGGATTTAAGTTGATACATTTGGTGCAAGGGTAGAATTCTTTTGACGACTTCCTGTATATAAATGAGTCGTTTCATACCTCTTATCAACTTATACAGGTCAACTGAATTTAAATAACACTGGGTTAAATTTGACTAATGCTTACAAGTAAGGTGAATTTATTAGAGGTCGCTTGTGGTTTAGGTAAACTGAATTGAATTGAACGGAATTAAATCGCGTCCGTACTTGAAAAGGGGGAAATATAAATTTTCCCTCGTATATTATGATAACGCAAGAGTTGTCCGATTAGATTTTGCTAACGACTTCAATAAAAATCATTAATATATTAAAAAACATAATAACGGAAATGTAATCATATATTAAATTACGAGTTTAACTATAGGTGGAATTGTTTCAAAATCATATCATTATTTATTTAACCAATCTGACATGGTGCTGACTTTATTTTGATTACGAGTTACATCAGTCTTTTAAATAATTTTTAAGCAAGGTTTTGTCATTTTACGCTCAATTAATTTTGTATCATAAATAAATAATAATATTAGCTGTCTATTTTGTGCAACCTTTCTAAGCAATTATGAAACTGTGAGTGTATACAAATTATTAACAATTATTTCAATACACGCGTATCAACTTTGCCCTGATAATAAACAACCAGTATCAAGCTTTGCTCTAAATTATGTTATCTTTTGTATTAATTTAGTTTAATCTATTTCATCTTTCAATCAGTGATAAAAAAAGTGGTTTACTCAGGCTACATGATCATCAGTTCAAAAGCTGCAGATGTGTAACATCCTATTTCTATTTCGTTATACACCTACCCGTATCTTAACACGAAATCCTCTAAAATTCATTTTGCGCAGCTGCATTTTTGATTAATCAAAATTACTCGAGTAATTCAACTTTGAAATTAATTTAATTTTCAAGTACTAAATCACATTTTAGACAATTAGTCTCTGTGAATTTAATTTGTTTTAACGTCTTTTACTCGGAAATTTTGAACACTTCTGGGTAAGTGGTGAATTCTCCCTAACAAGTGTCCTTTTTCAAAATTTGTTAAAGGCCTTTTTAGAGTTAAAACATTATTTACTCAATTATTAGTAATTTATTAACTAAACAACAGGTTATGTGTCTGAAGATGCAATGAACAATTGTACTTAAATCCTTATGAAGAGCGAATTGATTAAAACGTTTTGCCTAAATAATCGAGGCACCCTCAGTTAACTAAGAAATTAGTGTTTCATAATTTAGGAACAACGTTAGTATAAGAAAATACATGCTTTACCAGATTTTGTTGGCGTTCCGCGCCTAATAAACAAAAAAATTTAAATTTACCGCCGGGCGTTCGCAGTAATTGCATGGTTGCCAGGAAGACGGAGCTAAATAGCCTTTTTGTCAGACAAAACACGGGAGACAAGTTTTTCTACTCTCCGTAACGATTGAAAAATATTTAATAAAGTAAATTGATAGTTATAGGCGATCTTCATTCTTATGGATTTCGACGGTGTATAATTGGTATTTACTCGTCGCGATACCACCGCATTGTAGCAGTCAAACGTGCGTAGGTCGGACATGAAGAATCGGTTGTCTGAGTGTCCGGGTAAGTGTAAGGTTTCCGCAGGTGTAGTGTGGCAGAGTACTAGGCCTGAGAACTCGAATAGCAGGTTTCTAGGGATTTGCCTGCCTTTTCCACCCCATTTGCAGCTTCATTAGATGTGTGAGTTTCCTTTACGAGTGCAGGAACCTATAAGAATCACGAATGACGATTTTGGTTGTGGGCAAGCGAGTAGCCCGGTGAAATGTCAACTAAGACTAGGGTACTTATTATCACATTTGTTTTTGCTTACCTGTTTGCCTGAAAAGGGCGTAAGTGAAATGTCAACGTATATCGGCGAGAATCCGGTTTAACTTATAGCCCCGGCTGCCAATTATTGTAGAGCCCAGCTTAAACCTTTCCGTTGCGAGGGGAGCCAGTCAATACATAATTCCTGTCCAACCTAATTGCGGATATCTGCATTTACTGTGACTAATATGCTTAGACGATAAATTTAGTTTACGATAGATTGATTAGTCTTCCCCATGCCTCTTGAATTAGACCACATTCAAGAGCCGGAGAAGTTTACTTGTAACATTGTGTGTTCTGTTGTTGTGTATGCTAAATAAGCCATTTCTTTACTCATAGATAAATAGTTATTACCCAATTAGGCTTCCATTTTGAACTTGGAATAAGTTAACTGTTATTACTTTGTACTTCAGGGGATATGTGTTAGTTAAGGTAACCCCGCATCTAGCCACGGACTTAATTTATATTATTATTTGGGGCCCAGGTAAGAGGAAAACCCGGAACAACACAGTTATAGGTCATGGAATCGTTTTTCTCTGTTTCGAAGGACAGCTCGATCCAGAATACGACCAACAAGGACGAGTGGCGCCCCCTCAAAACTTCCAATCTTTGTATATATTTCCAGCGTTTTCCTTAGAGCGCGGACGTGTTGGTGCAATTTGTTGCAGACCCTCCTCCTCCGAGAAGCTAGTGGGACATCAGCATTGTTGTAAGGCGCAACTCCAAACGCGCCTGTGACAATAATTTATTGGCGCCCAACGTGGGGCCCAAATAATAATATAAATTAAGTCAGTGGCTAGAGAGGAGTTACCTTAACTGACACATATCCCCTGAAATACAAAGCAATAACAGTTAACTTGTTGTAAGTTCAAAATGAAAGTCTAATTGGGTAATAACTATTTATCTATGTTTAAATAAATAGTTTATCTAGCATACACAACAACATCAGGACATACACTGTTACAAGTAAACTTCTCCGGCTCTTGAATATGGCCTAATTCAAGAGGTACGGCGAAGACTAATCAGTCTACTATAAACTAAAATTATCGTCTAAATATACTAGGTTGGAGAGCAGTTATGTATTGACAGGCTCCCCTCGCAACGGGAAGGTTTAAGTTGAGCTTTACAATAGTTGGCAGCCGGGACTATAAGTTAAACGAAATTCTCGCCGATATACGTCGACATTTCACTTATGGCCTTTTCATGCGAACAATAGAGAAGCAAAAACAATGTAATAATAAATACCTTAGTCTTAGTCGACATTTCACAGGCCTATTTACTTGCCCACAAGTAAAATCGTCAGTCGTGATCCCGAATTCGCAGAGGGAACTCACACGTCCAATGAAGTTGCAAACTGGGTGGAAAAAGGAAGGCAAATCCCCGGAAACCCGTTATTCTAGTTTTCAGGCCTGGAATTCTGCCACACTGTTCCTGCGGAAACCTTACACTCACCCGGACACTCACAAGACCGATTGACTGCCACAATGCGGTGGTCTCGCGACGAGTTAATACCAATTATACACCGTCGAAATCCACAAGAATGAAAATCGCCCATAACTGTCAATTCATTTTATTAAATATTTTTTAATAGTTACGGAGAGTAGAAAAAATGGTGTTTTATCCGACAGAAAGTTTATTTATTTATTTATCTCCGTTGTCCTGCGAATGTACAACGGTAAATTTAAAATTTTTTGTTTATTAGGCGCGGAACGCCAACTAAACCTAACAACTTGAACAAGAAATTATTTATCAATTATAAACTTACTAATTAAACCTGTTACGCACGCTCTCCGGTTTTCTAAAAACATTTCCTTTTGGTGTTTTATAAATTTTTAAGTTTTAAATAAAACAAATCTGGTTTTTAACAACGTTTAAACGAAATGTAATGTATTTGAATAAATTTTATGTATATTATCAACTGAACTATTTTAATCAATTTAGTTTTAATTTGTTTTAATTTCTAACAAGTCTTTTACAGAAAGTAATCTTTAATAGCAAGATGATGTGATTGCTTTGGTTTATCTTACAGTCAGTTAGTTTGTTAGATGGGGTAAACTATTTTGATTTGACGCTCCAAAATAGTTTAATTTAAGTCATTGGGCTTGAATTTACAACAACGTCTTGACTTTACGTATAAATAAAGCTTTTCTTTTACTATGCCTAAGGATATTTAACTTTACCAAAGCCTTCATTATTTAAGCAGAAAATTGATAATATATTATTAAAGAAGGGTTTATTAAAAAAAACTAAATAATATAACAACGACACAACAGCAACTAAGATTTAAATATGACTGTATTAAATTAAAAATTACTAAGGCAATATATAAAAATTACTAAAATATTATTAACGTAAGAGCCCAATATTTCCAAATTAAAAACTTTTTGAACTTTAGTGACAAAAGCGCCAACTTTAGTTACCTGTTTCTACGACCAAGGTGACACTTTTAATCACAAGCGATTTTAATTTTATTCTAATTGTCAAAGAAATTAAAGTACTTTAAATCCTTCATAAAAAAAGAAAATCCATGGCAATAGCAAAAATTAATCAAACTTACATATTGCTGAAAGAGTTACATTAGCGCTTCGAAAATAAAATTTAAACAGAATTTGCCGTGAAGCATACGTTGATAAATCAAATGAACTGTCAATGTCAAAATCATGCAATTTTACTTTCTTTAACCCTTTTTATTTCGAATTATTCGAAACTGTAAAAAATAACGTACATATAAACCTCAGGACTAGGCATCTTAGAGCTTACAACAGGTAAGAGTACTCTTTCATTAATTCACAGTTCCACTAAATAATTTACAATTTTGTCAAAAAGTAAATACAATAATTATGTTTTCTAAATGTGAATGAATTTTAACTATTTATACGGAAGGTGAACGAACTAAATGTTTGTCTAATTTAAGTCTCTTCGACCCACTGACATTTATGTCTGTAACATTTAAATCTCATAATATTAATGAATAAGGAATAATAAATGTGGCATTTTATTAATTTCGAAGTATATTTAGGAATTTTAGACTTATGCAAGGTGTTTCAGATAATATGACATTCCTTTTAAGGGATGATCAGATACAATAAATGTAAAATTAAAAGCAATACGAATACTAAAAATATCTTTTTTTTAATAATGACGAGTCGACTATGCTTATGCTTTCAAATATGACAAATAGCATCGAGTAAGTGTGTTTTACTAAATAAGCATTTCCATAGTAGGGCAGAATTGTACATGTTCATTTTGACATTTGAAACAGACGCATAAAAACAGGACTGTAAAATGATACACATATTTAAATGCCATTGATCGATATCTTGATAAATGAAATTATACAAATTTACGTCAGTTACTGGATGCGTTTCGTTGACTAATTAGTGCTTTAATAATAAAAACGAATGCCAATTTTTTCGGTAAAATCTACGAATCCTTTATAATTCGTGCACAGTTATGTATTCAAAACAATCGTAATTTATTTGAACATTTTTTATAAAGATGTTTTAACGGTAAGTTTAATAATATCCATTTTGTTCCAGGTAAAAATCTTAAAATGAGCTAACAGTTAAATTTTTATCTCAATTACCATATTTTATGATGAAATAAAAAAACAATTTTTTCCCAACAAGTAATTGACCTATAACACGTTTTGCTTGCCTAAAAAACAGAGTCTAGTCAATAATAGTTTAAATAAGGACAGCATAAAACTAATTTTTATTCAGCCATTGTATTAAAAAGTTATTTAAAGTATTTGTATTTTAATTGTAGAATGATGCCATGCAATTTCAGAAATGCAACTCGATTTTTAGGTGTAAAATTAAAAAGTATCATAAAGTAATTGCATAAGCTGTCTTTACATTTACACACATTTTCTTAATACGATGCGTGACTAAACTCTATTTTGATAATTATTAGTTATAAATAACTTCTTCAAAATTGATAAAAAAATTATATACATTATTTCTAAATCCTTTCAATTATGTAAACGGGCAATCCATTTTTCCTGTTAATTGTTAGAGTAAACAAATCGAAATAAATATGCTTACTACAGCTGTAAAACTGTATGATACTTTAAATTGATACTGTTCGGTAGATCAGTTATAATTTTATGAATGATTTAACAATTTTAGTCTGAATGCAACCGTAGGCGGCTTGTTGTACATAATTAGAACAAAATAGCTATTTTGTATTTGCATTGCTTTTAATTTTACGCTTATTGATGTGCCTTTAGGGCATACCTTCATCCCTTAAAAGGAATGTCATATTATTTGAAACACCCTGAATATGTATAACGTTTAAACTTATATTAATAGATAAATAAAGAATAATAATTATCTCAAATTATGTATGGTGTTATTATTTAACATATCAAAGTACTCAACCCCTCCGAGTCTTTACTTAAACCAAAGTCGATGATGAGCATCAGACGTCATATTTTCTATCATGATTCGCAGTATTTTGTATGCGTAGGTAGATATTTGAATACTTGGTTCGTTGAATCCCACATTTGTAGAACGCTCTCAGGATAGGCGCATCGATCATATCTACGGGTCTGTAAATAATCGGGTTTGTCACTTGAACGGCTAGAATTTTAAACAATTTCATCGAACAGTTTGGCGCGTAGACTTTGTAAAACACTTTCTTCTATTTTATAACGAAGGTCCACATTGAAAGTCTTTAAATTTCCATAAACACGATGAAGATTGATCTTGGGTGTTATACCTACGAGCTTTAGTCCGGTGTTTCGATGTTTACGATCATTTTAGGTCCTGGTGACGTTACATAGGATATTTAGTCAATTGTAGGATGCTTGGAAAGTAAACATCTTGTACAAATTTAGTTTCAAAATTAAATCATAAGCGGTACAAACTTTTGATTGTAAAACTCTACTTGCTTCAGTTTAAATATTCTTTATCAAGTGCCTGCGTTTTGAAGAATGAATTTCATTCCTTCAAATTCTGAAAATCAGTTTATTACAGTTAAAATGTACCTGTAACCTTTTATCTTCTTAGCATACTGTTGAAATGAAGCCAAATCAACCTGCCAAAGGTCATGATTGTTGTACGTCTCGAAAAATTCTTCCTAATGGACTTATGTATTTTGTTAACTATCTGCCGCTTGGACATGATTAAATGGGAATTTTATGTTTTATTGATTATAAGGGCTTGTTTGAACGTAAGCTGCTTTCGCTAAATTATTTACTGCCACATTGGAGGGATACATATTCGTAAGAGCCTATATAATTGCGTTATGAATACTCTGAACTCCAACATCTACACACGTCTGCACTTTAGATCTCACTTTAAGCACCGTATTAGTAATTTATTTTCTGAAGCTTCTGCTTCAAAACTTTCTAGATCTTGTGAGAAACGTTTCCTGTAATATTTCGACTAATTTGGGCTTCTTCGTGTTCAATCTATGTGCAACACTATCCACGTAGGCTTTCGCTTGGCTTATGTCCTCATCGATAAATTGTTGATTAGTCTCATTATAGGTTTCTAGCTCGTTCTTGACTTCAGTAAAGTATGTCTTTGTTTACGGTCTGCAGTTTTCGTTGTAAAGTGCTAGATTGATTGATAACTGGTCGCGTAGGGTATTCACCTTATTATAAACGATAGTAACAATGGAGCGTTCAAAATCATGAAACATTTGCTCAGAATTTCAAGTTATATTTTTGATTACATTTTCCGTTACCTTGTTTCCATAGTTTTTATTGACGCAATTGAATTCGTGAGCTGGAATTGCAACGTTAGCTTGGTTGTTATATTTTAAATCGAAATTACCCTCTTTTATTAACTTGAATCCTATGCCAGGTTTGTCATTTAAAGGAAAGCGAGACACGCTGCTCTAAACAAAATTAAAAGCTTATCTTCACGACAAATGTATATATGTATAACCTTGCGGGTTTTACTTTCTCCGATAATTCTTGTTATGAATTACACGTACAAAAATATTAATTGTATATTTTCTCTATTTAGGGATTTTTAATGTTTTAATTAGTTACGTATTTTGATTATCTGACTATGTCAATATTTTCAACTAAAAATCACAACAATAAATTTATTATTATTATTGATCGCTATAGCATCTAAACTTATCGATATTCATTGCGAAGGTTTGTATATGTTTTGAGGACTTAAAAACTCGCTAGACTTGGACATTGTAACGTACTCCGCTTCGGCGAGTCCTTGTATTGAAATACCTTCATTGTCGCGATCTAAATGACCGGTCAGCTTCTCCATCCATAGGATGGATAATTAATTAATTCGCAAACGGTGTTCCAGTACATACGATGGAAAATTTTCACGAAAAGCCAATTATCCGCTGCCGTGCCAGCCATTTTCGTTTTACCTTTCATCTCTGTTTCCATATTACTCGAATTAAAAGGGTTGGACCGTCACGTAGTGCTGATGGTGTACTTAAATTTGTAAGTAGAAATCTTAGAGATGTTAAGCTTTCATTTTTCGTAGACGTTGTGTCTAGTATTTAAAACGGCTGCAGTACTCATCGTACGCGCTGTGAAGTGTGCTACTTCATCTTACAAAGGTTTGCGCATTTGTGTAGTGGTATTCCAGGTTCTGCTTAGAGAATTCGTCAATGGTGATATACCCGTTAACGGTTGTGTAGAAAAAGGACAAGAGATTAGGGACGGTGTGAGAGGTAGCGTAGCGGTCAGCGGTAATGGAGTTGCATGATATCTAAGTGATCCAACATCGTTAGGATTCGAATGAACCTCTTCATAGTAGTCACCATCAGCTTGGAGGCTCCAGCCTAAATTGCTTTTTGCTTTAGATGTTTTTTGACTGCTTCCATAAACAATTCATTATTGCAATAGAGGTCGTTAAAAATAAACTTTAACGTATTGCTGCTTATTAGGATGCGTATCAATCATAATGAACGCACGTTAATCGCAACGCTTTCAATATCAAACTGTTAGAGTAAAGCTGCTTATGAATTGTAATAAAGCCGTACTTGTTCCTCCAACAATTTAAACAATATAACGTTTGTACATTACAAAAAATAAAGCGGCTACCTTCGAGTTATTATTTTCTAGGGAAGAGTAGGAGGCGTAATCCTTGAGGGCACTAGATTGGCAAACTTTTTACCTGCCAACCTCACATCGTATTCCTTCAGAGACTAGACGGAAAGCGTACAAGAGGCGAAAGTTTAACGCCTCCAATATTCCTACTGCAGATTTCAGTACACTGTCAGTAGCAGCTGATTGTCCAAAGCCAATCTCATATTGCATCCCTTTCAACAAGAAACAGGGAAAATTGTTGTTTAGATTTAATTCCTTATTGCCTGCACCGGTTCTAATCTCGCCTCTATGTAAGTGTCCTTCAACAAATGTTAATTTTACATTTGAATTCTTATTTCATTAGACAAGCCGAAACTTTTCGATCCACATGGAAGATACTTTGTAATAAATTCATCAAAATAGAAGCCGTCCAAAATGTTGAGTAGTCATCTTATTATTGCAATTAAATGTTTCGCTTTACTTCTACTCCAATTGAAGTTAAAACTTGCTTATCAAGAAAGGATAACTTCTCTCACTTTTTCTTATTTAAAAATGGTAATGATGATATCAGGGTTGAAATCGATGATTATAATTGTGCGTGTATTTGCTGACCGAAACGTAAAAAGCAATTCATTAAATTGCTGCCGTGTACATTATTATTACTAAATTCCAAGCCCATCTTCCTTCTATATTTCGCAATTCAATTTACGTGGAATACATTTCGGAGCAGAAATATATAGTTTCACTGCACTGATCCACGATAGCTACGGTAATGTTGCTTATGACTTCGTATTCATTTCTAAATAGGTAAGATTAGCAGGTTCTTTAACTAATATAAAGCTTAGAGGTAAAGAAATACCGGCCTCGTGCAGAGTACTCACCCTTTTACCGTTTCTCTAGGCATTCGTAATTATGTTGCAGTTTAAGTGAATGTCTGTATGCTTCAATATTTGAACGTTCGGATCCGAGTAAAGTTCAGTGTTTGCGTTGAAGATCTAGGAATTAAACCCTAATATCCACCTTATATTCTCAAACGATGCGCAATTAAAGTTATATTTACCTTTTAATATGTACTATAATGTATTGTTGTTAACTACTACTTCAAAATAGTATATTATGATGCAAGATCGGTAAGTGCCTTATAACAAGTCGAGTTTTGTTAATTTTCGAGACCTGTTGTGCTAAGGCACCTAATGATTATGTGCCGTATACTATTATTTGCGCTAACGAGAACCTTCGGCTAGTTACGATAATTTAATATCAAACCTTTACTCCATTTCATAACAGTACTAGTACCGTTATTAAGCATAACGTACTTGTTATCATGGTATTACTATGGCAATCACAATAGTTCGGGAAATATATCAAAAAGTGATACAACCTAACCAGTAAATGTACAAAAGCCCGTCAGAAGCGCATCATTCTTATTGCCAAAGTTACCGCCACTCGCACCTTTAGTTAAGTTAGCTCGTTTACTAAACTCCTTTTGCAAATACTCGTTTACCTTTGTACTTTAGTAAGGGCCGTGTGGAATTCTAATTACTTTAGATTTCCTAGGCGATTACCTATAATAGAGCGAATCGCTTTCGCGATTAATGTTAGGAATAGAATTGTAGAAGCTAAACAGTGCCAAACGTATTTCTGTGAGAGTCCAGCTCAAGCGGCGGATAGACTTTGTAACTGGCTATACTTACTTACTTACTTAGATTTGTTTATTTGAAAGGAGTCCTGAGTCTGAAACTCTTACCTCCATCTTGTGGGTGTGGTTTTATTGTGCGTGTGTGTGTGGGGTGGTGGGGGGTTGGAGAGCACCTTATAGGCCTAGAGGGTGATGAATTTGCTTTGAGTATGTCTTTGGGGGTTTTATGTAGACGAAAAATTTTGGAATCGTAGACTGCCAAAAGTTTGATAAGTGTGGTTTTGCTTGTGTGTAGTGTTTTGTGTAGGTCTTTCGTGTGTATTAGAATTAACTTTGAAATTTTTGCTTCTTTGTGTAGGTCGTGGTTACGGATGAACTACGGAGCATCAAAAGTGATTCTTAAGGCCTAGTTCTGAACAACCTGAATTTTATTTATATGGGTCGATGCGGCGTAACCCCACACAGGCGCTGCGTATAATAATAACGGTCTGACTATTGTTATATATTTTTTCAATTTTATGTAAGGTTTGAGGCGACCTTGTCGTGACAGTAGTGGTCTAAGTGTGGTCATTATACCCAAACAATTTTGTGTTATGTCGTCTATGTGAGTACTCTATAATAGTTTACGGTCTAGCATCAGTCCTAGATACTTGACGTTGTCCTTCTAGGGCACGTCAGTGTCGTTCATTTTTAGTTTTTTTGTGGGTCTATCGTGTCTTCTCATAAAGTAGACTTCTACGCATTTGTCTGCGTTTATCTTGATTTGCTATAGTTTCAGCCATTTTTCGAGATGGTTAATGGCATTTTGCAGTCTACTTTCGATTATGCGCGCCTCTATGGCTGTCAAGAGTAGCGTTGTGTCGTCGGTGTAAAGTGCTATGTCCGTGTCTGCCGTTATCGGGATGTCTCGTCTGTAAAGGTTGAAAAGTACCGGAGAGAGAGGCGATCCTTGCGGGACTCTGCCCTTCAGTGGGCGTGTCGTTGATATCGTGTATTCTAGCTTTACGTTAAATGTCCGTCCCCGTAGTAATGTGTTGATTAGTTGTGTCGTGGCCAGTGGTATGTTGGTACGTATTAATTTATAAAGTAGTTCGTGATGTTAAAGTTTGTCGAAGACCTTCGCTAAGTCGAGGAAGATGGCCCTGTCGGTTGTAGGCGGTGGTGATTTTGTCCACTACTCATAGTAGTTGGTGTGTAGTTGAGTGTCCTTCCTTGCAACCAAATTGTTCGTTTGGCAACAGGTACCCGTCGTCTATGTGGTCATTTAGTCGTCGTAGTATTGTAGCGTCAGTGATTTTGCCCATAGCCGATAGTAAACTTATTGGTCTGTAGTCCTGTGGAAACGTGCCTTGTCTTCCATTTTTTCGTGTGACCATCATATCTGATTTTTTCCAGGTGTCGAGGTAGTGTCTCAGTCTCAGTGTCGCGTTTATAATAGTTGTCAGTGCGGGCAGGGCTTTTGCCGGGAACATTTTTAGTGCTTTAATCGCTATTTCGTCTTGTCCTGGGGATTGGTTAGGTTTCGCTTGTCTGATAGTATGCAGTACCTCTTCCGTGGTAGCTGCGCGTAGTATTGTGTGGTATGTTAGTCTTAAGCGTCTGATTATTTCGGTTTATACTGCATCAATGTAGTCTAGGTCGGCGTCTGTGTAGTCAAGGCTGTATTGTCATTCTAGCGATTGGCGAAGGCCTCCGCTTTGTCTTCGTCTGTGTAGGCCAGTCCGTCCTCTCCGTGAATTGGTGGTACCGTGGTTTGTTTTAGTTTTAATTTTTTTACTAGACGCCAAAGGTTGTCGCAATTTTTGGGGATGACGTTTAATGTGTAGTCCCATGTTTTTGTTCGTGTTCGCAGAGAGCTAGTCTGCTTTCAGTGGCTAGTATATTTGCCGTCTGTTTGTCTTGTGGGTTAAGTATTCTTTGGTATTGACGTCTTGCGCGCTTTTTGTGTTTAATCAGTTCTAGGAGGTGTTTAGGTAGCTTGTTTTGAAGGTGAGATGGCGGCAAAGGATTTTCGGTATATTTGATCGATGTTGTTATGCTATTTGTTAGCCAATTTATAAAGTTATTTAGTTCTAGAACATTACTTATGATAGGTATTTTACCCATTGTCTGGGATAGGTGTGATTTGTATGCAGGCCAGGATATTTGGCTGCGTGCCATCTCCCTTCTTATAAGCGGTACCCCCAGGCTGACAAGGATGGGATTATGGTCCGAGACGAGTTCGTTGAGTACAGTCATGGTATAGGGCAATTTTAAGTTTTTCATCACTATTATGTCAATTATTTCCGGTAGTCCGGTGTAACCGTAGTGGGTCGGTTCTGTTGGAGCGTCGACTGTGAGTTGATGTTGGAATGTCTACTGTGCCAGG
>JAHWXV010228231.1:0-17374 GCA_024586415.1 Phrixothrix hirtus | reverse complement strand
GATTCTCTTATATTTTAATTGTAGGAATTATTCTTACAAACTTTAGCTTGCAAGGATAATGTCTACTTATGTTCATATCTCCGACTGACTTATCAAATTGCAATTTGAGCAATTGTTACTGCATCTATTGAAGTTGCTCTCAAGTATCTCCCGACAACTGTTTGAAATCAGCTACAATTTTGGAGTTTTCAAAAAGGGGTTATTTTCAAAATTGGGTTTTTACCTTTACTCTTTATAATATTTTATTTGGCTTAGAAATTTTAACAACAATTTTTTTTATTATATATATCTTTATGCAACAAGTTGATATTAATTTTAGAAATTAAATTTCAAATTTAACTTGTATTATAAGGACTTGATTAATTTTAACGGAAGCTGCTTCACACTTATTGTTAATTTATTTTCTTATGTAATTGACTAGATCAAGCTTACTTACTTGTCTTTTTTGTGTGTTCCTAGTTGTTGGAACCTTTAATATTATTAAGAAATTGATTCTCGCAACGTTACGGTACTGGCTACATTCGAATGAAACACACTGCCGATCAATTATTCCATTGGAGCTTCTGCTGCTACTTGAAACAGTAGCTGTTCTACGCCCGACAAGCGCGCTTTGTTTGACCGTATTTGTTGTCTCTCTGATTACTATCGAGTCGTCCAGCCGTTGCGATGCTGTTTTGGTAACAATTAGCGAATCAATTATTCTTTTGTGTATTTTATCAGTACATATAATTATATTACTTTCAATCAAATGTTAAACTCAACTGTGATTCAAATTGTTTTTAAAAGTCATTATCGTTAATAAAGTTGTTTATTGTTAACATTTTTTATATATTTGAATTAACCAAGCCTGCCTTTAAATAGCAAAGATTTTAGTGAGATGCTTTGCCAATTTACGTTTTCTATTTTTTGTGTATCAACTATATTTGTTTAATCCAACATCTTTAGAGCGCCCTAAAAAAATATAAATCGTACAAAAACTACCTGGTTCTCATGGCCTTTGAATCTCAATTAGCCGGCACATAACTTTTCTAACAGCATAACATTTTAATTCTAGCTTTGCTATCATCGCTTTGAATATCTTACAAGTAGCGTTTTAACTACCTTCTGCTTGATTGTAATAAAGTAAAACATTTATTTTATAAGAAGTAAGTTATTCTGTAAAGGTTACAAAGACGCCTCCAAATGTTTTCTTTTTATATTAATTTTAATTGTTTAATAACGTTTTTCTAATAGAATTATACCTTAAATATAATTAATAATATAATTTTAATCTTTTATTTCTCTTAAATACCGAAATTGAAATCGTTATTTTTTTCTAAATTCCGAAAGATTACAGAAGGTTGACATGTTTGTGAACTTTGTACATGATCGTCTAACGCGGATTATACAGAAGAAAGGAAATTTATTCTTAGAATATAGATTGTAAACCAGTTTTAATGAAGTAGTAAAACTTAACCCAAAACGGGCCTCTTGAAACGTATATTCCGCCTTAGGCCATACTTGTTTACTTGCCACGGAAATTCCAAGAAATTGAAAGTGAATGGCACTTGTTTATTTGATGAAAGGATCGGTATTTGTCGCAGGCCATGGTTTGCATAATATACGGGGTGATCCCATTTAAAACCCAATATACGGAGTGATCATAAATTACCACTAATATACACAACGTTTCATTCAAATAATTATAAACCATCACCGTGTATTACAAAAATCCCTAGAAATCAAAGATGGCCGACAAAAATAACTAGATTCCCCAAATTCAAATATCCCTGCCATAAAATCCAATATAGGAGCCGAAAACAAAGATGGCCGGTGAAAAATACAAGATCGCGGACAAAAGTAACTATATTTCCCACTAAAAGACCCTAAATTTCCCACCAAAAGTCCCCAGATTCCCCCTAGAATTCCAAGATCGCCGACGAAATTCTGCCATTTTGATTCAATCCGCCTTTTTAAATATACATTTATTTCGACGCACCCTGTATATTTATTTTGAATCTACCCGTATTTATTGTTTGAATAACCCTGGATATATGTGACGTAATAGGTTTTATCTAGAAAAAAAAGTTAAGAGTGGGTTCTAGAACTGGCCATCTCTATCTACTTTAGTTGATATGTTATTTATTTTAGTTTTAATAAGTTATAGAATTCCTTTATGTTCGGCTATTTCTAGTTTTTGTTAACTTACAATATAAATTTGTTTGGCGTTGATAATATTCTTTAATTATGTGTTCAAATCTTGAAACGTCGTGATAGTAAAATATAGAATTGTCTTAGATTTCCTCAATTAGGTATTTATAAATCAATTTATTTTATTACGTAAAATATGTATGCATGAGTGCAGTTATAGGGCTTATACTTTAAGTTGTCTAACTATTGAGTTGTAATTTTGCGAGTTAGTAGGTATAATAATGCCTTTGAGGTTTAAAATAATGCACCTGTAGCATTGTTTGTTAGTAAATAAGCAATATCAGCGGTAACAACGTATTGAGATATTTGAAAGCGTAGATTAAGTATGGAACTTTGAAGTAAATTCTAAAGTGCAGTAGTAAATAGTTATAGGTAAATAATTTGTTATTGTTTTAAATTGTTGGGGAAGCTTCTTCATGCTGAGTTAGCTGGCTGCAAATAAGTAACGGCTTGAGCGCCACATAATAAGGTGAAAATTGCCGAATCAATGAATTGAAGCTTTGAAAGCTCTTTTGTAGTAATCACAAGAGGAAAATGAGAGTTTTATAATTTGATGGATGTAACTTACAGTCCTTTTTGTTCTCGATTGCTACTAGAATACTGCTACTCGTATAATTCAGTTCAAATCTCAAAGGGAATTCCCTTGATTTATTTGTTCATTATGATTAGTTTCATTTAGGATAATAAATGCTTTGATTGAATATAATGTGGCGACAGATGTTTTAATTAATAACAAAGGAAACCTTGTATATACGTTTAAAATTTGCATCGGTATATTTTCCAACAAGAGAAATTAATAATCAAGTTATACCTAATACTAATCGTTATCCTAATTGTATTGGCTAATTGGAACAGATCAGCTAAATTAGGGTATTTCTGGATTTACTAAGAAATTTTCAATTGAACAAAATTTGGGTAGCAGAACTTCAAATGCGTAATTTTAACAAGTATGTATCTATAAATTTATAGGCAAGATTAGGCCACAGTATCGGTATTTCGATTAATAGAAATACAATTTCAGTTATTGCTTTCAAAATGTATTTATAGCACGCAAAATTGAAATCACTATTTTTTAAATATTTGTATTGGTTATGATTATACTCGTATTCTTAAAAACAAAATGCAGTCCTGTAAGAATACACAATTATTAAAAGCATTTGAGGTTCTTCATTAAAAAGGAAGTGCACCTACCACTTTTATTCTATTCTCAAACATTTTTAAATATTATTCATAGTAAAAAGTCAACTTATTGTATATATATAGTTGTTTAATTTTGTGGAAAATGTGGAAGTACATGAAACTAATCCTAATCCGATTTGTTTCAGAATTTTGCGCCTGGAATATTCCGCCATGCAGGGGATAAATTTAATGTAAGTATAAACATTCTGGGATAATATTTTTTTATTACATTAGAAGCTTTGATACAAAAAAAATTTAATCCTTTTATGTCGTTAAGTTAATTTATACTGCAAACATGGTTTTCGTAGCGACACTGAAATGAGAAAGAGCATTTTAATTTAATATTGCATTTTACACTTGGCAACTAAAAATAAAGAATATGTAACGAAGCGAAAAATTAAGCAGTTTTAGGATTGTGGTCAGTAAATTAAATTAATTTTGTAAATGCAGTGAATAAAATAGAATTATACATTACTACTGGAATTTCAGGATTTAAGGATTAACTTGTGTAATTAAGCAGATTTAATACAAGCCTAATTTATTTTTAGAGGTTAATATTATGAAGAACTGAGAAGTCATCTAAACGGTTACCCTTATTTTATATTTTAAGCAAATTCAAACAATCTGAATCGGTCAATCATAATTTTGAGTAAATTAACGCTTTCTTTTATAATAGATAAACTTCAATTTATTACATAACTTTTAAACTTCTAGAGGTTCATAAAATTAAGATGAATTACACTTTCTTGGTTTTAATTTTGTACCTATCTTAAGGAATTATTTTCTGATATAAATTTTATTTCGCTAAGAATTCAATTTGAGATAATTTAAGTGTTTGATGGTAAAACAATGTTATTCTACATTAAGTTAAATCAAACCCTAGATAGAGCAATACATACAAGGGAAAAAATTTTGCATAAAAAATTTGGCTTAAGAATTTTCCATATACATATATCAGTTATTTTTATACGGGGTGTCTGCAAACAATTTTGACAATGCTGAATAATGATTAATCAGAAAAAATTCCGTGAAGTAACACTTAATTATACACCACCTAAGTGAGATACTCTAATTTTTACTGTGTCATAATTGAACGTAATTTAACGAAATTTGGAATTTTGTGTTTTTGCACTTCCCAACACATCTATGCAATTAACAATGCATAACGAAGAGTTCTCTTATGAAGGCCTAGACTTTTTCCATTAAAAAAATTGCGATTTGTTTATAAATACGAAGAAATTAGGTTGTCTTGACGTAAAAATAGAACAAATGTTCGTATCTGTTAGTAACTTCTCATCTAACAATAACTTGAACGATTGATAACTCAAAACTAAGTACATTTCACCTAAATTTATTTGGGTGAACTATTATGTGGCCACCAGAAGTAATGGTTAAGCATTCCCATTAAAATTTTCAGACATCCATATATGTTAAGTATTTCCTGAGATACACGAATAGGTTGAAGCATTCGTAGTTTGATTATGGAAAATCATCTTTCTCCAATTTTTGTATACATCGATGTCGAGCGGGTGTTTGGTGAGTTACTTTCTAATTGCACCTGGCAACTGTGAATATTTGCAAAAGAACAACAGCTATTTCAGTTTGAGGTCTCAAACTACTAACCTAGACAATACAAGATGTATAGAATTATTAGGATAAAAATAGTTAAAATTAGAAATAATAGATTTACTATCCATTAGCAAAACGTAATGTAAACTAAAAATAAAATAAATGTAGAAAAATTAAATAAATTAAGTCAGTTAGAATGAATTAATTCTAATTAGTCACAGTTAGTAAATTTGCAAGTAAACTAGACATAATATTAAACTCATTAGGAATAGGAGTGTTGTAGTTCAGGTACATATGATAAATATGAGATATCATATACGCATTTGTGCAATCAGTTGGAGGATGGATTACGTTTCTTAGTATCTAACTTCGGTAGATAAAAATTTTGAAGGCTCAAAAATTGAGGTGTATAAGTTTTACCTGTAACCAAAGAGTATGCAATGATAAAAAACTCAAAACTTGGTAAATTATTGTCATAGTTCATAAATACTGGCATCGGGATGGCAGCCATTTGGATATCTAGTAACTGAGTTATAGTACTAAATATATCTTTGAGGTTTCTATAGTTAGTTACGTTAGTATTTATCTGTTAACTTTGATGCCATTTATTCTTGATATGGCAACAAAGACGGTGCCGAGGAAGTAAGACAAAATGCATTAAATCAGACTGACTTAGCGCCTGCCGCAAATTAAGAAGTGTATTAATTTTTAGAAGTGGAGTCCAAAATTTTGGCAATTCTGTGCTTTTATACAAACGACAGTTGCGCAACAAATTAACGATATAGGCAAGGAAGCAAAGCTTGCTTTCTGTACCGCCATGTGCGGTTTGTCACGGGACAGCCCAGACATTACAAATAATTTTCTAATTGGGCAAAGAAGCACATTTTCATCTTTCTGGCTTCGTAAACGAACAGAACATGCGATACTGGTCACCAGTAAACCTTAAAGGACTGCATGAAAAACAGTTGCGTTCTTCTAAAGTGACGGTTTGGTGTGGAGTCGGTGCTTTTGGGATTATAGGCCCCTATTTCTTTAAAAGTGGCAACGAACAACAATACATTGATGTAAACGGCGGCCATCTACCAGATGAAATTTTTAAAAAATAGCGTAGTCTATGGAAAATAAATGGTATACTTGTCGTATTTATAGATATGTTTACTTACTCTTTGCGTGCCTCCATATATAATTTATTACCACTCGAAATATGTCAGTTGGCTTCGCGCCACCCTATACAATCAAACTTACCCTTAGGTATCTTTAAAAAAAGTAAAGGAGCGTGTATTAGTTTTAGTTCGTTCATTTCTAGTTTCCAACAGCATAAACATGTCCAACCATTATAATTAATAAATAAAAAACTACCAACAATTGTAAATAATAATAATTAAAGAACGCCAAACAGAAACATACGTGACGTACTTACAGGCACGTGACTAGTGAATTGTAAAAATGAATTCCACAATAAGAATATAGGTTCGTAAAAAGAATCCTGGAAATATGGCTGTCCTTGTCTGCGGAGAAAAGTGCGCGTACTTTACCCACCAACGCGGGTTAATACCCCGATTCCTATTTATTCTGTAATACAGTTGAATAAACGTATGGAAAACTAGAGAGTGATTTTATTGCATCCGTAAATACAAAATGTGTTGTTAAATAAATTTCTAAAGACCCTAATATCATTAATTTAAATAAATTTGGACATCAGAAATACGCTTTACCGCAGTGAAGCGTCGAGTATGATTCGTGACATTTACAAAAAGTACTGGAAAATTTCACGAATTACAGTTAATCTGAGGGAAGCCATAAATCCCAATACTCGGTGTAGGTGATTTTCACTTCATTAAATTCTCAAAGGTGAACATTAGATTCCATTGACGGAATGTTTATTAATGTAAAGATAAGTTAGATTATGTTGAGTGCGCCCAAACTAATGTACAAGTACTGAACAATTGATAAAGGTTTTGTGTATTTAATAAGTAACATTTTAAAATACCGAAATTATGATTTGCCCATCACAAAATCTAACAAGATCTCTATTACGTTAAATGAATGTTACAAGTTCAAACAATTTAAACAAGACTTTTGCCCATTACTAGTACTGTACATAAAAGAAAATTATATTTAAAGTAAATTTATATAATGCAGTTTATCACATTACCAAGACAGTTTCAATAAAGTATAAACATATCATAATTTCTATATATTTACGAATTTGTACATAACTGAATCTTTCTGAACGGTAAGCAACTTAGATCAAGTTTTATGAAAGCTAATTATTAAACACAAAAAGTTTGAATATGAAACAATTTATACGTCTGAATTTTTTAGAATAATGAGTAGGTTAAGCAAAGTATTTTTTTTATACGAGTACATAATCTGCCTAATGTCGCCGGAGCATCATCGAACGGTTAGTCTCTTTCAGGGTTACTCTAGATTCGGTAGTGCGGTCGCACGCAACTCTTTTCAAGCAGTAACCTTGAAGTAGAAGCCAAAAAGGGTAGTGAACTTCCAATATCAAGGATCGCAGTATGCCCGTATGTAACCAGTAACAATAGAGAGATGCCACTGAAAAAGCCAGCCGCCTTCTTTACAGCAACAGTATATGACATCCAGTTGGTATTTGAGTGTCTCACATTTTGGGACGTCGAAAAACAAATATGGCATTCAAACTAAGCCCAATATATGACTAAAATTTTGAAAAGAAACAGAGGTAAATATTTGCAATTTCTTAAGAAGCGTAGACAATAAATGATAACCCGTTTTAGCTGAATTCCAAGTTGTAGCGAACAAAAGGACTGTTTATATAACTAAACCTAGCTTTACAATGTATATAGAGTAAATTGAAGAAGCATAGCTTCAGACTGTGTGGAACAAGGGGAATGCAATTCATTGTACAACTAGAACGAATAGATAAACGTGTACAACGTTTAAAAATAAATGGAAGCAAGGTCACTACATTTTTATAGAGGTTTCAAAATTAGAAATTTAATAAACTCCTAAAGCAATAGTTTCACCCAAATAAATGAAATACCCAAAACGTACATTATCTTAATTATATATAATGGAAATAAACTAAACTGAAGCGGAAATCAAGTATAACCTGACAGAGGCTTTGCTAGAACACGAGCCAAGTATTTTATAAGGAAATTAGCTAGAGGACGTCATATTTTCTACCTTTTAAATAAATTAAAATCAAACAGAAATATACAAGTTGCTTCTGAAATAGCATACCAAATTTCCGTAGTGTATAGTACTCAAAAAAGCTAAAAAGTTCTGATAAAGCTATAGTCTGATGCACACTTCTAGCACTTGCAGGTCTCTAGAAGGGTTCTGATAAAATTGGTTCCACTCTATTATTTGAAAAGTGATAAACACTAAATAGACATAATTTTGGAAACCCTGTAAGTTTACGATGTCAAATAAGACACACTGCTTGGTTTTTACATATTAAAAACTCGCGTGTCTCTTCTAGGGAGAAGTAGAGGTGTTGTACACCATAACATGTTTTTGTTCAAGTTTTCTCGAATTTTTACCATACATTTAAAATATCTGGCATTTGTACACTTGTGGCTAATAAAATCCGGACACTAATTTGACATTTCGTGTCACTGTTATGAATTTTGCTAAATCAGGCTTTAATGTCAAAATAGCATTACCCTTGCCTTGTTGCAACTCAATTTTCGAACGCAATATCTACAGATTTCGTTAACACTAGTCGAGATCTATTTATTACCTGTAACTCTAATTGAAAGATAACAGAACTAAATTATTGCATGTCTTCGGTGAACTTGGTTCCACGTTATCATAGCGCAACGCACTCTACACTACTACTTTGGTAAAATAGCCTAAATTGGTGATAAGCTGTTTAAAACTGAATGTTCAACCTTGCTGATTTCCTTTATATAACTCACTTAACTCTATTTAATTAAGAATCTCATAAATATTTTTGGAGGAAAAATAAAACGGCGGTATAATACAATTACACAATCGACGAGGGAAACCTTACCCAGAGAAAATCATAAATTATATCTTATTAAAAGTTATAATGAAAGTTCCATGGGGCTCCCTTAGAAGACCCACTGCATTACAAGCAGGCATTATATTTAAAACTGAATGTTTTTGAAAACAGAAAATTCTTTTTTTAAATAGGTTTATTTAATGGAAGGAGCTTGAAATATATCCAAAATACTGTAAAATTTACCCTTCTTAAAAAATTTCAACAACGAAATAATTTAAAATGTAAATCTGCGATTATGCCGATTAATTTAGTTAATTTGTTTCGAAATTATAATACATCTATACTAGGTGTTCATAACTAATTTAATAAACTACAGATATTCCCAATTACACAACAAGTCTTACATACATAATCTTGAAATTTTGTATTTCTAAAACATAATTGTATTGGCAAAACTAATTAAAGTTAACTCCGAAAATACTTCAGTAGCAGAACAAACAATACTGTTATTAAGCTATTGACTCATTTTTATGACAAAGAATGTATATTTTGTGCCGGTACAAAACAATGCTTCTATTTGAGCGCCTTTCTAAAAGAATTAGGAAAGCGTCTCGTAAAGTTTGTATATTTTCAAATGACAGATTTCGGATTAAAACAGGACACCCTACCTGTCGGTTAACAACAACCAATTTATGGAAATATTGTAAACGTAAAATATGGTACAATAGCAAATCTATGTGACAAAAGTGAGGAGGATGGCTATTTACGTACTGGGTAAACTATAATTCCATAAGTAGATTTTTAATAGCCGCAGGCAAAACTGAACTCTAATTTTGTTATTTTTTTATGTGAAAGTTACTTTAAATAATATTATGTTTAAACGTACACTACTTGAAGTAGTGTCAAAAATTAAAAAATAGAAATTTGCGCGCTCCATTCATTATTTACTAATTTATGGTTACTAAAGTGCTAAGGAATTTGCATTTAGATAAATATAAAAATATATATAACATCTGTATAATAATTTTATTTGCATAACATATAGATAAAAATATCTATTAAAGAAATTCGGTTCATAGAATTCCATTAGTGTAATCTTCAGTAAAATCATTTGTAAGACACTTATCTGATTGTTCAATTAGGTACCTGGAAATTCCAACATTAACAAGTAATTTAGAAAAATAGTCAAACCTACACATTAAAGAAATACATTTGTAGATGAAATTTTGGAATTACAATAATTATTTTTATTTAGAATAATTGGAATGTTTGATACTTTTCATGAACTTTTACAAGTAAAGAGTATGCATCTATAATAGTTTACCGTTATATTTTAGCATTTTAAGCTGTTACAATGTATATGTAAAAACTACAATGTATTCAATAATTTAAATAATGAAAAAGTAGTTATACTCATACATGCTAAAAGTAATCGTTATTGGAGTTGAATACTTTTAAGCAGGCATCTTTTTTATTGCTTGATTTTTAAGAATCTCTGACACTACTTCAATTAGTATATGTTTATATATAATATTATTTAAAGTAATTTCCACCTTAAAAAATTACAGAATTAAGGTTCAGTTTTGCGAGCGGCTATTAAAAATCTACGGTTCTTATGGAATTTTAGTTTACCCAGTACTTACATAGCCAACCATCTCACTTTTACTACATAGATTTGGTTTGGTTCCGCATTTTACGTTTACAATATTCCCAAAAATAGATTGCTGTTAACCGGCAGGTAGGAGTACCCTGTTTTAATCCGAAATCAGTGATTTAAAAAACTACAGACTTTATTAAAGTCAGTATTAAAGAAAAGCGACTTTCTTTTGGTACACGAGATGTTATACAAAATTTCCCAAAATGTTAGTGCCCGCGCAAATTACACAACGCACGGAATGCAGGTGTCTGTTGACTGCGCATATGGTAATGACAAATGAGCGCAGTGTACTGTGTGGCTTTGTTGTAAGTGACAGCACAGCCAGCGATTTTGTGAGATTTGATCCTCATTGTGCTGCAATTTTTATTTCGTATAAAATGTCTGATGTTAGAAAAAAGGAACAAATGTTACATTTTGCTAACAACTGCACAAAAATATGGATAGACTCACGGAATGGTTAAAGAAACCTTTGTTGGTAAATCACAGATTTATGGCTAGTACAGTTATTTTAAAGCTGGATGCATGTCAATGAATGAAGGTAAACACTCAAAGCTGCTTTGATGAAGCGTAATGACTCATAATGTAATAAAATCTTCGATAAGAAGTGATTGAGGACTTTTTACAAACGATTTCTGGTGTTTTTTTAAATTTAGAACTGAATTTTATTGGACAAACTAGACATACGAGTAATCATAGCCAATATGCTCAAAAATTACAAGACACGTGAAAAATGATCTAGACTTCATTTTGGCGATCGTTATAGGACAAAAGAGTTAGTTTACAGCTAATATCCTGAAAATGAATACCAGCTGCCTCAGTCAGGTGTGCCTCAGTCAGGGGCTAAACAAGCGGGAAAACTAATCCAGATCATTTTATTGTTCCTTATAGAATTATTTATAAGAAAGTTGTTTCTTCTAGTCAAACGATAGAGATAGAGACAGAACTTTCTTAGGAAGTGAACAGAGAACTGATAAATGAACAACTGGATTCCCCATCGCAACAACATTTCCGCTGAATATTTGACGGTTAATAGTCTCATGCAGCTTTGAAGTGGTAGAAAATCCTTACTATTTATTTACCTAACCTAGCCTTCTGAGATTCCTTTTTCCAAGAATCGACTTGAAATGAAACAAACAAAGATGTGATACCATACAGATCATACACATCGAATCTGAAGCCGTGCTGAACACATCTTCGCCAGGCAACTTCCAACAGTGCCTTGAATAGTTTCAAAAATCATTAAATAGTTGCACACTTAACGAAAAGGACGTTTTGGTTATCTTATACTAAATTGCTTTAAAAATGTATCTATAAATTGAGTGAATAGGTATTCCGACATCGATTTTTGGCATTGCAACGATTAAGTTATCTAAAAAAAAACGCTCGACATCTAAAATCGCATAGTTTAAATTCTCAACCATTACATGACACTACAATATGTACCATTATATCAGCTTCAATTATTCATTATTCTAAACGGTATTATTATGTAGATCAAATGAGAAACTTATTTCAGTTTCTTTTATTTTTTATTTCTTTTCCTTCAAATGATGTCCGCCCCGTAAGCTTCGTGCGTATTCAAATAGCACTGTGCTAATTACAACTTCGTTGAAGTTATTCGTAATATTCATGTATATAAAATTTGCTGTAAGACTATTCCAAAATAAATAGTAACGATGAATACTAAAATTAAATTTCATCTAAAATACTTTTATATCTATAAAATTTTCCCACTAAAACCATGATTTATACATGTAAGTCGTTCATTTAATAAGCGTATATACATATCAGTGATCTTAGTGCTTTTTTCCATGTAGGAAGGAAGATTGTACACCCTCTAAAGAAATCGATCTATACGTTCCATATTATGGCTCACTTGACGCACAGGGAATGAGCCAAACAATACGAGTGATAGTACACTGACTGTCAAATTAGGAAAGATTTCCCAGAGAAAGGGGTAACCTTGGCTATCATGAGCTGTATTGAAATGTTCAGACGAAATTAGAATGGGAGGCAAAGCAAAACGTCCTACTTCATAACAATGTCTAATCGGCCACTACCGATGTTGTCCATACCGTATTGTAGATATTCAGTCCTGACCCGTCTTGGTGTGATTTTCACGTATTGCCTGATTTCAACAGCAATTTAGAAATTTTTTTCACAGATGCATCTTCGTCTCGTTTCACACTGTGCTAAGTGTCCCAAGGAGTAAGGCGACTACATGTAGGTAACTTAAAGGTAGCATGATTTTCACCATATGTTTTTGGCTGGCTCATGTATTTTCAGAATTAATCTGCTTAAATTGCAAATACGAAAGATTAATGAACGTGGTCAATAAATAATACATTAAAGTGTACAATTTCTAAGAGAAAATTATGATACTAGGTTTGATCAGAATCTAAAGCATCCGAGTGCAATTGTTACTTGAGATGAAATGGTAACCTTATTACTATAATTAAAATGTAGTTCTTGAAAGCATCTTGAAGTATTGTATATTGAAAATAGCAAGAATATGAAAATTAATGTAATGCAAGCTTTTACCGACCATTGTTGTTCACATTATTGCGACTTTTTAATTATAAAATTTAATAGCCGCTAATAAATTTCAATTATTTAACTTCTACATAGGCAATCACTTTAACCAGGTGCAGATGGTTACATTGGGGCAGCATTAATCTAATTTCATCACAAACAGGGTGTTGGATTATTTTAAATGTATATTGGGGTTGAATGTTTTCATAATTAAAAATGAATGCATTACGACTTCCAATTCAATTAACATTTTCTTAATTGAAATATCTTGGCATGTTACTTTGATTTCATCGTCAAATGCAAATTATCTCAGTTATACCTTTGATGGAAATTATTTTAAATAATTTTTGCTAATGGTAGTAATATATCTACAATGCAACTTGACTAGAAAATGACGCATTTGCGTAGCCGCACAGTGTCGAAAAGAAAATTATAATTTCTCTTCTTTTCCATATGATATTAAAACGTAATTAAGGAACTATTCTAAAATTGTAAGTAAAACAGTTGTAAGAATAAATAACAATTATTTTGTTTGCATTAATATTTTTACTACATTATTCAATTTTAAAATATACTGGTAAACTTTTAAATCGGCAAAGGCATCAACACAATTTGTTTCTGTATAAAATAAATCAAAATCATTCACAGGGTGCTGTCAAGCCTTTAATTAATCATGACTAATTGCTAAACTTGTATACAGATCAATTCACGTTGAATAAAAGTATCATTTATAAATACCTTTCGAATGTGAAACAATTTAAAAAGATTGTGGGTTTATAGTCAATAATTAGTGTATCCATCTCAGTATTACAAAGCATATGAAATAAAATAATGTTTTTACGTAAGGTATAAGTAATATTTAAGTTAGGTAGCTAAATATTGGATAAAGATTTTCATATATAAATAAATTAAAATAGAAACAATACCTTCTAGGAATATAGTGTGCATGAAAGTTTATATTTACGTGCTTATTAAAGTTTTCGACGAGGGAGCTAGCAAAGCAGGTAGGCTGTCGTAAAAACTGGAAAGCGAATAAAAATTTCAAAATAGCTTACGTATGCTAAGAATAAACAACATTGGATACAATTAGCATGGCTGGTATAAATATTAGTACATGTGTACAGAATCACCGAATGTGGCAATTTCCAATTTAGGCAACATTGGAGTATAAATAATTGTATATAAATAACTGTAGAACCCCATAATATAATTATATCTTAGAGCAAAATCGATTACTAGCTTGGCAAACGCAGTTGTCGCGATTCAACTTTGGTAGTAATCGTACTCCATTAAATCCTATATTTTAATGAATTGCAATTTTTAATTAACAAAATTATCTTGATAAAACCATTTAATTATTTTATTGATTTGACATGTTTAACTTGTTAACTGATGACGGCGTGTCCCATAGACTATATTCGTTAGGTGTCGATGGCGCAGTATGGGTGCCATACTGCTATAAGTTCTAAAGAATTACCATAGCTTTGGCACTATTAGGAAGTGGTCCTTTTTTTCGGTGACGTTTCATTTGGACACTAGTAAATACACGTGTAGCGTTGGTTACGGATTTCTAGTGTTTTAATACCTAAATTGACGAACAAACGCCTAAAAAAATGCGTTGTTGTCGTGATATACATAGTACATGCCAAATAATTGCAAGAGATTTCTGCAGAAATGTCTATATCAGAGCAAAAGATCACGAGTCAGTTGCTAATTCCGGTAATTTGTGGTCAGGTACAAATTCAGTGGAGTTCAGATACAGAAATAAACGATATATTATTAAATAATGGTGAAGCTAAGATTGTGGATGAAGATAATGATAGAAGACTAGACAGTGATATTGTTAACAGCTAGTGGTACTACACCGTCCACTTCAGTTTGGAGTGCCACATCTAGTTTGACCAATTTTACATGGTTTAACATTTTAAACTTCTGGTATGGAGCCCTACGATTTCTTTTGTTTTCTCGCGGTTAACGAAGTTTCTTAACATGTGGTTAAATATACTAATATGTTTGCCGAGGAAATATTTTTTGTCTCCAACACTAAGGAAAAATCACGTATCACGAATGTAAACCACTTACTCTACCTGAATTGAAAACTATTCTTTGGTTTACAGTTATATATGGGAAACATTTAAATTAATCGCCTGCAAAACTGTTGGAAGACGGATAAGTTATATTCATTTCTCTGTTTTTCAAAATATATAGCAAAGAACGGATTTTTACTTATTATGCGATGTTTGCATTTAACATAAAGCTCAAAATATGCAGAAGATATCCCTAAATATGAGAATAGGTTAAACAAAACAATATGGGTACAGGATTTTGTCAACAACAGAATGGAAGAAGATTATGTTCACCAAAAAAGTGTCTCATTAGATGAGTCACTAGTATTTCAGACGAGTGGACTGCTATCCCGATAATACATAAGAAGAGAAAATCGGAAATATGGCGTTAAAATGTAAATTCTTGCTGAACACAATGGAACAGATTTCCGTTGTGTAGTGTACAAGGATAATTATAAACAGTTTGGCGGGAAAAACAATTGTGATTAAAGCTCAAGAAACGAATTGCTGTTCTTTATACATGGATAACTTTTAAACTAGTTTTAACTTGATTTAGAACTTACTAATAAATGATATCCGTGTTACGGAAACATTCCAATAAAAAGGGAAGAGAAATCCTAATGCAATAACTCAAGCCAAATTAAAACATGAAGATATCAAGACAAAACATTGTCAAGGGGTAACAGTGGGAAAGTGGCGTAACAAATGTGATTTTTTATTTATTTCAGCAGAATTTGGCGGCGAAATGGTTACGTGAAGAAAAAGTTTGTAGGTGATGTTATGAAACCAAAGTCAAATACTAGCATACTGCTACACCTAACAGAAGGCAATGAGATGGTACAAAAAATTAATGATCCATAGATTTGCTATGCTGTTACGAAATAGTTGCAATTTATGTAAAAAATACGCTGTGAAGAATAAAAGTATTTCATTATATGACTAGAATATCGATCATAAAAATAATCCGCTCCAATAAGATACAATCTGTAACAATAGCGCTTCAACCACGAAACATATAACGATCAAGCAGACAAAGTGAGTTGGTCATTAAAATAGAAAAATGTCTAGAACGTTTTTAGAGAAAGATAAAGAAAGCTACTTGCTCTTATTGTCCATCTTGTGTCGGTCCACGAGGACTACGTTTAGATTAATATTGTGCTAGTTACTACAGGTAAATGATTTTTATTTTTGTTTATAACTAAAATTTAAATAAATGAGATTTATGTATTTTAAATAGTTAATTGCTGTTCAGAAATTTTTCTAATTCGCAGAATTGTCAGATTTTTCATATCACAAAAAATGACATAAGGGCGGTAACACGTGGCACAGTAGAAACAAATTAATGTGTAATGCAAATGACATCAATGACATGTAAGCTGTTAACGAGTTCAAACAATCATTACTTAGTTTTTCATCAATGTGTTTTAAAAACGAAGTGACATTCCATTGATCACCAAATCACAGTAACGGTGTGGGAGGATGTTGCTATCGTTGAAATTGGCAGATAACGTGTTGCCTACATAACGTGCAACTTAAATTTTCCATAACTTTATAACACTTTTTACTTTCTCTTACCCTATATGAAATATAGGTAAAAGGGAAAAAATTATTTTGGACTAAAACTTTCGATATCGAAATTTTAGTGGAAATACACGTTTACAAGTGCCCTGAGTACGAAAATATTGTTTTTGGAAATTTGTCTGTATGTGTGTTGTGTGCGTGTTTTTGTATGCGCGTGCATGAGTGCGTGTGTGCGTGCGTATGTGCGTGTGCGTTTGCGTGCGCCTGTGCCTGTGGGTGCGTGCGTGAGTGCATCCGTATGTGGCCGTGCATGCGCAATTGTGAACGTGCACGCGCGTGTGACTGTGTGCGTGTGTGTGTTCTGTGCGTGAGTGCGTGCGTGGGTGCGTGCGTGCGAGCATGCGTGCGTGCGTGCGTCCGTGCGTGCGTGCGTACATGCGTGCGTACGTGCGTGCGTCCGTGCGTGCGTGCGTGCGTGCGTACATGCGTGCGTACGTGCGAGCGTGCTTGCGCTAGTGCGTGCGTGGGTGCGTGCGTGCGTGCGTGCGTGCGTGTGTGCGTGTGTGCGTGCGTGCGTGCGTGCGTACATTCGTGCGTGCGTGCGCACGTGCGTGCATGCGCGCGTGCGTGCGTGCGTGCGTGTGTGCGTGCGTGTGTGGATGCGCGCGTGTATGTGTATGAGTGTTTGTGAACATGCTAGGTTGA
>JAHWXV010228211.1:0-13737 GCA_024586415.1 Phrixothrix hirtus | reverse complement strand
TAATAATTTGTGAAAAATATGCATTTTATTATAAAATTTACAAAATATGCAAAAAATGCATATATATGCACTTTGCATATATTCCGCCCCCTAGTGATGAATATTAGTATTGTACTGCTTGTTTAGCGAATTCTAGGTTTTTTATTAAGAAACAAAAAGCAACAACATATTTTCGGGTAATAAAATTAATTTATATACTTGTTTACATTGATTTTTAGTATCTAATTACCTTTCGCTTTGTATAGAATCTGTATGGTAACGATTCAACTTCTATACATTGCAATTAGAGGTATCACATTTTAATATATCTAACTCGACGTCTTGATAATTTAAAGCAGTTTTTGCTTAAAACTAGCCTTGATTGCGTTTTTGCTTAATTAATGGTCTATATAATCAGTACAGAAACACTAAGCATTTTAGCAAAGTAAATGGCGAAAGGGATCAATGCAAACATTAGTCAACTATTTGTGATAGATAGATAATTGGAAGTTTTCAAAGTAACATATTTAATATTTAAGAACAAAAGCAATTTTCAAGCATAAAAGATGGTTTAATAGAAAGTATGCGCGATAAAAGACGATTTTTAAATTATTTTGAATAATATAGACCTTTAAAAATTTAACAAAGCGTGAATTTCCCATACATCACAAGTTATTTACATTCAAAATCTTTCTCTGACAATTTTTGAATTTTCATGATGTAAAAATAAAAAGCGTCGTTCTCATACAAAATTAATTATATTCTTAACACATTACATGGTACATTTTTAATGTACTCGTATCCTATCCACTTTAACAGCGTGTCTAACAAAAACGGGTCAAATAATATATACATATTGTAACGAAACTAGTTAATTATTTAAATACCTTTATTTAAATTCACTAAATTATAAATGTTATTTATTTATACATATTCAACTTAAATATTTATTTTACAGTACACTAATAATAAAGTATGTATTTCTATTTATTTACAGCTCTTAACAAGACAAAATTCTTTAAAAACTGAAATTAAAAGAATTTAAACTGCTATTTATTTGGAAAAGAGATATTCTAGAACATGCAGGTAAAATTAAGAATAAAATTAGTCACGATGCTGCAACCTTGCATTAATTTAGATATCCATAGAGTAATGAGTTATTTTTGATTACATCATTTATATTAGTTGTATGGGACCTTCTGGCATGTTCTATGAAATGTTCTGAAATATTCTACTGAATTCTTATTATTGCCAATTTTGTTACAGTATAATCTATTACTAAATAACGCCATGAGACGTCGGGTGTTGAATACAAACAGTCCACACGTCGGGGTCTCATTCGAAAATGCAATAACCTTGGCGCTTTATAATCAACATATAGCAAAGTGTTCTATTTAACGAATTATTTAAGGAGTTCTCAAATAAATGTATTTTAAGGAAAATTCTGCTTATTTAGCTTTTAACTTCGATTTTAAATTTAATTAAATAGAATTCCGCCGCATTTTATTTGACGTCCCTTAGAGAAACGCAGTGCTCAAATATATAAAATATAACTTAATACATAAAATATTACTTGATATAGTGCAATTTGAAACATAATGTTAGAGAGTTACACTGAACACTATTTTTTACAGTTCACTGCATTAAACGCTAGGTGACGATGTTAAAAGTTATATTTAAGAATAACCATTGGCTTATATACGTATAACGCCATTACTTTCATTTTAAACTACCACTTAGAACTTGCATCGAGTCGCTATTGTTTTTTATGGCACAATTGTTTAGCATCTGGTTTAAGTATAAACCAGCAATGACAAATTCCTATCAATATGTGCCTTTATCTTTATCAATTATCGTTAAACTATTAAACTTCAATTGGTATGTACATTTTTTATTCAACTTCGTTTGGCGAAAATGTCCCAGTGATCTTCCATGGTCCGAAATTCACGCCGTATTAAATTTTGTTACTGTAAAATAAACTTCGTAATTTTCATAAATGTTGTTTTATATGCATTATTCATAATAGTTTAAATGTTAATTCTATTCCTTTGTTTAAATTTATCAGTTATTTTATCAATTTATGTAAGACAGTATTTGTGCGATAATGATTAAAAAATCTATTAGATTTATTAGTGGACTGTAAGGTATTGTGTTTCTTTTCAGAATTACTAAAATTAAATATGCATTAAAATTATCAAATAAACATAAACTAGAGGAAAAGAATTAAGGATAGTTACATAAAATAAATAAATAGAAAATGCAATAATCAATGAAGGGTACAAATTCACCTATAGATGTGATACTGGTCAAAGCACTATATTGTTTAAATGGATTTTTTATCAACAAGACAAAATGATTTTAGCGTTATGGATACAATACTTATAGCGACGTTTTAGGTGAAAATTTTATCATCAACGAATATGAGTTAGTAATCAAAACAAAAAAAAATTAGGGGTTGTGTATTTACAACGGCTACGACAAAATCACAACAACGAAAACGATAGCCTACAATATGTAAGACGATATTCAAAGTAAGACGCCTAAAATAAGATTGCCCGTTAAGACGCACAATCGGGGTAAACGCATCCCGTAGGATACAAAGGCAAACCAAATATTGTACTACAAATTTTATACAACAAATCATTCTTAGAGTTAAATAAATATTCAAAATAAAATTTAGGAGTCGTGAATAGAACTAGTAGTTTAATTATTGCAAACCGTGTTTATATTTATAATTTGTGCTACTTAAATAAAGCATATGCAACTTTAATATTCTTTGGTGACCCCTCTCTGAAATCGAATTCTTATACTTAGCAAAAGATGTTAAAACAATTTTTTTGGCCGAATAATTTTTGCATATCTGTATCTTCGATTAGTTTTATTAGTTTAATTACTAATCGTTTATTAATAGTTAGATCTTGTTCTGTTTAATAAACGTCATAGTTAATCAATCGTAATTATATAGATTATTTCTCCAACCTTTTGATATTAAATTTCCAAACGTCATTTATTCAGAATGCTTTCTACATGTATTTTAAAATATTCATACTATATCACAAATTTATATTCTCAAGTAATAAAAAATTTAGCCAATTTTTGATGGTTTGTTTTTAGTTACCAATTCTTTTTCAGGTGAGTTATTACGATTGTGCCCTACGCTAGTTATAATTATAAAATACTATTAATTTAACCACTAAGCATAAATAATAGTTTGCTTATTCAAGATAAAAATTTACTTGTTTAGCTAATACTCATTCCTAAGTTATATTTAGCTCATTCTTCGATTAAAAAACGCATACTTACAAACATAACTTATATTTTCAAAGCGTTTGAAATTATATTGTAACGAAACTAGTTAATTGTTTTACAATGTTTATTTAAATTCACTAAAATTCTACACTTATTCACAAGTAATTATATACACTAATTTAATTTAATATTTAATTATTTATTTTACAAACTACTAGCAGCGAACATTTATAATTCTATTTATGTATACTTATATTTATATCAGTAATGCACACTACAAGATTCTAACAAAAACTAAACTAAGACAACTCAATTCGCTGCTTATATAGCAAAGATAATTCTAGAAACAATAAGAATATTATATTCGAGAATATTACTCATAATAATGATGTAATGCTATGACTCATTGCTGACTTAATTGAATTGACAGACATAAATTACTGTAATGAGTCATTTGCTGATTACATCATCTATTTTATTATAAAGGAAACATTCTAGATGATTCTAGAATTTTCCATTTACGGTTTCTAATTTTTGTTACAATATTAACATTCATGTAATATAATCGATGCATATTGGTTAATTTTGTGATAGTTGGTAACATTGACGTTTTGACATTCGAATAGGAAAGTTTTGTCAATTTTATATTTAATTTTGACGTTTAATAAGGTTAATTGTTAATGTTACCAACTGTCTAGAATAATAAATTCCGTATTAAAAAGAAAGCCATTATGAAACTGAAATGGGTTGATTTCGATACGCAAATGGATAGAGTACTTTAACTAAATAAATAAACAATGACCTGTACAAAATAAATATTTATAATACAGATGTGATTCATTCCAATGATTTAAGCAAGAATTCCTTATCAAGGTCGCATTATAAATCATATATTTTGGTTAATCAATAACCTTAAAATACTTCTGCAAGATAATCAATTTAATTTGATTCAAATTATTTACATATGTAAATCGTATAAATGCAGTATACATATATACAAAATTAGGTAATTGATAATAATTAAAAATATTATTAAAGTTTTATAACTTAGATGAGATCTCATATAACGAAACTCGACGGTTGAATTCGCCTACTCAATTCTATTTTAAGGTCTAAACCCAATAAAAGTTCGTTTACGCCAATTTGAATGATAATATAACAATTAAAATTATTAAATTAAAATTAATATAAATAGACACCAAAAATTATATTTATGTAAAACCAACACACAAATTAAAATAGTTATAAAATTTGTTCTCCAGATGCATATGTCACGTTGATTTTATATTCACCCAGAGACCAGAAAGGAAGAATGGTCGACATCCTTGATAGCTCCAGGAGTTCAAAAATTTAAATTTCCATATACCCAGTGACATGGAAATCGCAACACCAAGAAAGCGTAGGAATTTTTTGATCAAACTTGACAGAAACCTTTAATTACTAAAAGGTAACAATTGATTAAAATTTCATTGTTATGGATCAAGTGATAATGATTTATCTGACAGTTCTTTCAATTTTTTCTAACAATGTTATCTGGTGTATGTTATGTGAGATTTTGTACAGTTCTTTAGTGTTTTCGCCTGTGATCGTTTGTTTTGAGGATGTGATCATGCCTAGGGTGCGCCAACGTGGAAATTCTGCTTATTTAGGGCAAATTATGTCATTTAAATTTTCAAAATTTAAAAATTGTTTTTTAAAAAATAATTATAAGGATCTTTGGCGCTACAGGTATCCATGGTTTTTGTGATGCCGGTTATTTTTAGGACATCCTGTATATAAAAAAGTTGTAAATATTGAAAAAGAGACTCTATGGCGTCGGTATTTGTGAGCGATGTCGTGCTGTTAACATGACCTGGAGAATTGCTTCATGTCGGTTGTGCTTGCTCGCGGTTTCTAGACAACCGGAAACGTCAATCGGGAATAAGGATAGACGGATCGGTTTAAAACGGTACTATCTATCTTTGTTCAACGTATTACTTTGCTCGTTGTTCTCCCTAAACAGTAATTGTGGAAACAAATTAATTTTGTTTCATATTATTAAATATATCTAAGTGGACTTTTAATTTTGTGTTTCTTTTAAAACAAATTGTTGTTTTTCAGTTTTCGTTTAAGATGCCCTTTATAGTTGTTTCGCCGCTATAAGGCCTTGGATGTGAAGTATGTCCCATAATTAAGAAATAGCTTCACTATAGATTTCAATTAACGGACCTTGTTACAAATGGTTCAAGTTACGAGGGCGAATCAAATATAAACGGTAATTTTGCTGGTGACAGTAGCAAGAACGTCTGGGCCGGGTGTAACTGTGAGCGATTGTTGTTTGGTTTATTAGGAGTGGGGGAACAGCTTAGTTAGCAGCAGCGCTCTGTTCTGTTGTCAGTACAGCCATGACCGAGCAAGAGGTATATCCGTCTGTTGCGCAACGCATCGTCATAAAATTTTTAATCAATGAAGGCGTTAAACCTTCTGAAATTTTTACTCGTTTGCAAGCACAGTTTAGAGACACTACACTGTCTCAGAATCGAGTGTATATGTGGGCTGGAGAATGTAGGGGTGGGCGAGAACGTGTCGAAAACGAAAGTCACCGTCGACGCCCACGGTCAAGTTTTACAGATGGCAACATCAGTGCCGTTCGAGAGCTTATTGAAGGTAACCGTCGGTTAACTGTTCAAGAAATCTCGTCAGAAATTGGTATCACCTATGGGAATGTTCAATTCGCAATCGCAGACCAACTTGGCTTCAGAAAAGTGAGTGCTCGATGGGTTCCAAGGTTGTTGACCGGAGATCAAAAACAAGTCAGGTCGGAGATCACTAGGAGACTTCTGAATCGATTTCAATAAGAAGGTGAGGAGTTTTTGAGGCGCATCGTCACATGTGATGATACGTGGGTCCATCATTACACTCCCGAATCGAAAATAGCGAGTAAGGAGTGGCGAAGGAAGGATGAAGACTGTCCAGTGAAAGCCAAAACTCGTTTCTTAGCCGAAAAAGTTCTTGCAACAATTTTTTTTGACTCACGTGGAGTTTTACTCATTGATTTTCTTCACGATCAACGAACAGGGAATGCGACTTACTATTGCCAGTTACTACAGTCGGCAAAAACCGTCTACCGAAACAAAAGATGAGGTACTCCCATTAGAGATGCCATCTTTCTCCATGACAATGCTAGGCCTCACACCGCGTTATTGACAAGAGATAAATTGGAAGAAATAGGCTGGGAAACTCTCGAACACCCTCCTTATAGTCCAGACTTGTCCGCTTGTGACTAATTTTTGTTCGCGCCCCTGAAAGAATCACTTGGAGGACAACGTTTTGAAAGCAATGAGGAAGTCGAGGAACACGTGCGGAATTGGTTTACAACACTCCCTCGATCTTTTTATGAACAGCGAATATTCAATTACGTAAATTTAATATTTCGTTGTTTTATTATTTTCGGAATGCGTCCATCTCCCTAAATGAAGCTCAACTTTCTTGGTGGATACAGTTGTTTCATTTTGGCGTGGACCTGAATTGCGGTTTAAGGAACTAAAATTGAACTACTAATAATAATAGTAAATTTTTGTCATTGATTTTCAACAACAAATATTGACATGGTCTGCTTACAATAGAAAAAAATCAATACACAAGAAAAGTAGATAAAATACAGGGTGATTTTAAAATCTACCGGTACTGGATAAAATTGAAAATGTCCACAGTTTGAGAACTGCCGGAAAATGTATATATAGATGAATTATCTAGGCATAATCCAATTTCTACTACGTATCGCAGAGTAAATAACATGTTCAATAATATCAAATTACTGCGGCTGTATTTGTTTATTTATATAAAACTAACCTAGCTCAATCCACAACTGCGTACAATTTTATTCCTGCGTATTTTATAGAACCGAAAATCGAACATTTAATATTTATTTAAACACGTTCAATTATACTAAACACCATAATTTTGATAATAACTTACCTTTCGAAACATTTTAAATTTTAACCTTGTAAAGGATTTTTTATTGTTATAAGATATACTTTTATTGTTACGTGTACGATTTTAAATTACACTGAATGTGGGTCTTATAAACACAAAACCAAACCAATTGAACGGCATTTGTTCCGTGTATTACATTCAGAATCAAAGAATATTGTTCTTAACCTTTCTCAACTTGCAATGTAAAATAAGAAGAACTGATATTAGTTAATCTATCCATTATTATAAAATAAACTAAAGGTAATTATTTAATAAATACACAAAACTAAAAATTATTATACTTCGGCAACGAAAAAAATAAGACACTATACTTCAAAAATGTATGATAAAACAAGGATCCTTAAAATTTAACGCGAAGCAGTAAATGAAATTAATATTCTTGATTTTACTTGTTTTAGAATTACCTAACAACTATTTCATGTGCTTATAGTTAATTCAATTCCGTTGTACGATTTATTTTAAATGCAATTTTTTTGGGAACGACTAGGAATGTTTTTCTCTTAATTTAGAACAATCCTCGCGTGATGGTGCGTGTTTGTCGGTGGATTTTAAAATCACCCTGTATGGAAGTATTATAAATATCTAGTAAAATTCAGGGAAGACATTTGGGGTCGCCATTATTGAGAGAGTTCATACTTTGATGGCAAATTCTTGCATCCTGTACGTTTTGAAATTCAGAAAATTGCTGCAGCATAAATTGACACACGCTTAATTACAGCAACGTGTTTTTGCTATTAGGAAATGCCTGTTCTTTTTTGATGCTTAATAGAATTTTTTACACGTCTAAGTTTGTACCATCAGAAGCGTTTAAAATGTTTCTAAAATCACACTCCGTTGATTGAATGATTAAATCATTTCTAATTTAGTGGTAACTCAACTTTGATAAATCTTAAACAATAAAGAACTAAAGTATATGCGTTTCCGGACCAATTTGATTCTCGTGTTCTAAATATTACGGTACCATAAATCCTTGTTCTTTTGATTATTAAGTTACTCTTTTATTATGGTACATTGTTAATATATTAAGTGTAGTAGAAATTGCATTTGAAAATTTTATAAAAATCTTGAATACTGTAAAATATTTTTAAATTCCATGTTTTATATGTGTAGTTTAAAACTTAATGAAGTTTTACTGAAGTATTTCGATATAAAATTAAATGGACTGTTGAAAAATTCAGTAATCTGTTAGGGCGAACATGTTATGAATTTATGCATACGGACATTTCAACCCTATATCCATTAGCCCGTAGCTTAAACGAAATCTTTTTATAATTCAACTTGAAAAAGTTTATAGAATATTAAGTCCCTGCTATTATTGATTTACAAATTGTAAGGGAGTAGATAGATATCTTATTGTGCTATGTAACAGTTCGTAAACTCAAAAATTTGCATATGAATATAGTGCCTATACATATTCACAAAACATTAATTGAAGGTAGCTGTATCTACATCCATAAAAAGATCTATGTTTGATGTTATGCCGGTCCACTTTGATTACTATTCAGGTTACTTGTTAACGAGGACGCAGCAACAGTCATTATAAACTTTTAGTATGTACCTACTTAATGAATTTATTTACATGTAAATATAGAGCTTTCCTAAAGAACAAATATTGACTTAATTCGAAAACTCTTGAACTTTTCAAGTTTCATAACCAACGATAGTAAAATACCATCATGCAGTGATGTCCTTCTTCAACAAGCTTCACCTGACGCTAAACCTTTATTTATTAATTCAAAATTTAAATTTCACAGATTAAATACAAATATTTTAAGAAAGAATTTTCTTAACTGTGCCACTTTTGATAAGCGACTTTCATTTAGAGCGGCACTTTTTTCACTCCGGAGCGTGACATAAATTAGGGTTGCAAGAATACATCTAAATTTTTCAAAAGAGAATCTTTTGAACGAATTTTCACACAAAGCCCCAGTATAAAAAGTACGCACTTCGTTAATAGTATGTGGTATCAAAGTATCTGTATAACATAGCTCAAGCTAATCGAAGTGACATACATTATTGTAACTTAGACAAGTTGCAAAACATTATATAAAATGGTTTAACTCCAGTATAGATTTTTAAAATGCCAAGTATCATATTGGAATAGTCCTGCGTCAGCCGAAAGTCAAACTTCGTTATTCAAATAAATCACAAGTAGTCAACCACTTAGTTAAGCTTATCGCTTAATTTATTAAAAACGAACACCTTAAAGTATGAATCAAGCACCATTAAAATCATCATTTACAATTTGAATAGCGACAAGTGCCATAAAATAAGGTGGTAGAAATATAGAGCTTTTGATATTTTGTGAAAACCAAAAATCTTTGGTAAAATTCAAGGGTGTTACGAGTCGTTTGAAAAGTTCATAAAATATCCGAAAGATGGCGCCAGCACATTAAAATCGTTGGTGATCTCACGTTTAGTACGCTTCAAACAAACGACGATGCTTAGTCTGTGATTGGCAGTCATTATAGTTGGTCAACTTAAAAGAACAAGGTCTTCGTATAGAACGTTACGAAGCTAGCAGTGGCTAAAACTTAATCTAGGCTTGAAATGGTTAAGTAATTTCCGATTTTTGTTATGGACAATTGAATACAGGTAACGCTGAATGTTTCGGCCGCCAAAAATTATCGAAAGCAATCCATACTATGATTATGGAGGATAAAAGATCAAAAGTGCATCAGATTTATGAGGCTGTTGGTGTCTCCTCAGCGCGCCCATATATCGGGCTGGCCAAATACTATCCGTTGTTTCAAAGGAAACAAACATATTGTTAATTTGTTCGATTACCCTTTTGTCATCTTTCAGGAAACTTCATGATTTGGTGCTCAAAAAAGTTCTTATCGTTTACTGATATCATCAGGAGTAAGGGTTTTATCATTCAAGACGTTTCCTAAAACACTAAACGAATGGTAATTCGATGGTGGCTGCAACAATTTTTCATTTGTGTATGTCTAACGTTCTCATGGTGACACACAACACTTTTATGTCTTCATTAATTCTGAACGCTTCTATTTATGACATTATGACATTTATGACAACAGTATACGTTGGAATTGAGGTTTTGGTTCCTTCAAAGCAATTAAAAATACACAATACCTTAAAAATTTCATCAAACTGAGAGTTTAACCTTCTTTTGGTGAATATCCGCTTTAAAGTGGTTTGCGTAGGTCCATTTTTCAATGTTGTAGGTGATCCACTTTTCATCCTATTATCATACTTTTCAAAAATAGCTCATTTTCTTCACGTTTTAGGAGTAAATCGCATAAGCTAACGTGTTTAGTGAGATGAATTTCTTTAACCTTACTAATGTACGTTTTAAATGTTTTCATCGCCCAATTTCGATATGTTAAATTCTCAGCAATCTGCCATGTCGTTAAATGCCGATTGGATTCCATTAATGTCGTCATCAAATTCGATTGGTCTTCCTAAGCACAGTGCACCTCTATGACCAAAACTATGAATCAATTTCGACACTTCCGTAGTTTTAAGACATATTTACACTTTACTTAAATATTATGAACTTGAACAGCAATTTTGCCTTTTCGAAAATAGTGCAATGAAACATGCCGAAAATATTCTTTTTCCATTTTGAAATTAACACAAAACAAACAATTTCTCTTTCTAAAACAAGTTGCTAAGTTACGTAATAAATATGCAACTTGAAATTAAGTTAGTTACAATTCAGGATATCTATTGGGAAAAAAATGCAATTATTTTTTGGCCAACCTTATAAAAGTACATTTGGATACGTGAAAGTTGGTGGTAAATTGGGTACCGTCTTTGCTAACGGTCGACCAAAACCAGGAATGAGTAAACACTTCAAAAGCACAATTTGAATTCTTTCAAAAAAGGGTGATTTTGTAACAGTTCAAACTAGGGTAATTATGATAGGGTACAGGGTAGTAATTCCATCTTTGTCGCCAAAATGTTATGTTTGCACCTAGCCACAAACGAAACGGTGGTCAAAATAATGGGTTGAAGTAGTTTATCATGCATCAAAGAAGGCAGGAAAAGTTATGACCGTTGTTCTCTGGGACACCGTGAAGAAGAAGAAGAAAGACTCATGGCGAATACTGCGGCCAACTGTTAGCATAACGTTACGAAATTATATCCCGCACCAAATCATCCAGATCATCGCTTGTTCCCAAGAAGAAATTTGCATCAAATTTTTTTCAAAGAAACGGTTCCAATATTTTTGTACGACACACGTATATAAAATATTTGATGCAGATACCATGGCAATAAGGTGGGGCCATTTTAGATTTTAGACTATTGACAACAATTGAATTGGTGCAAAATTATGACGTTTCCTAGTTTGTGATTTATCCCTTGCGTATTGAATATTTTCAAGTCTCTTCGCAGCTTTTTCTCATGTGCACTATAGTGTACTCGTTGATTTTGAAGCTAACAAACACATTGTTCAAGTCTGGGTACTAAAGATACTACAAGCGGATTTTGCCTTAAAAATAAGTCACGATTATTTTCCTAATTCCGTAATTTTAGCTTGTCGAAAACAATTATAACGAATATTTCCCTCGTGTATAAATAATTCCATATAACAAATGCAATATTCACCGAATTACAGCGGTAATCATCTACGATGATGTAACTACAGTGCGAATTATAGCGGCTATTCACCTGAAATGACGTAACTGCAGTGCGAAATACACCTGGAGTGGCGTCACGTAATCGGGAAATATTCCGCCGAATACAATTCGTGCAAAAAAATTTCTAGGTAATTCTGAATAAAGTGTGTTGCCTAGTAGAAACCGCACAAAGAAAACAAACTTGTGTAGTTTTCAGGTATTCAGGTAATGTTTACACACTTGTCGTATTATACCAGATAATTGTACTAGTACAAAGTTGTGTTTTACTAATTGCAGATTTACCTCGGTTATTTACATTTGTAATTTGTGATTTAGGTTTCATCTGTAGGGCAACACATTGAACAGTTTCAAATTTTTTCTCACTTTTTACTAATGCGTTTTTGATGTATGCACTGCTGTGTAATCGGTGCTGTTTTTTGTAGTAACAAGCATATAGTCTAAAGGTACTACAGATAAATATTTCTGTACCAATTTAACAACAAATAGTGTGTAATCATTTAACTTGCTTCCAACCAATCGACATCAACTACAGCGGCAGTTCCGCTACTGCACAACTATCGCATTTTCTTAGTTGCAGCTTTATAAGACGTTACTTCTAACAATGTACTCGAATATATTCTGTGTACAACTACATGTTAATAGAATGCTTTAATTAAATAAAAAATCGTCTACCTCGTCTAGAAATCAGTATTTATTTAATAAGCAAAAGGTACTTATTAAGATCGCCATTATAAATCAATATTTTGGTTCACTAATAAAATTAAAATGATATCTTATATTTAGCATAAATGTAGACGTGAATAAAAATTAGAAAAAAGGTTAATATTTAACAGGTTGTTAAAATTTCTTTTTCTGTATGAGGTCTCATATCACAAAATTAGCAAATAAACTAGGACTGATTCAAATACCGGTTATTTAATTGAAACTTAAAACTGAATCATTGCGAAAACTAAACGAAATAAAAAATGTTTGCACTGTCATTTGGCCATCAAAATTAGCTAAAAAAATGTTTGCACTGTCATTTGGCCATCAAAGTTAGCTAAGAGTGTTTGAAACAAATGAACTTTAATTTAAATAAAGAGAACATCACAAAAATTGTTTATGCATAAATGTGCATCCCTAATGGAAATTAAATAAAAACAATATACTTCATCGATTTGAAGACTAGTAATCAGCTGTTTGAATAAAAAAAAGTTATTGTCCTTGAATATGAAGTAACCCAAACTTTCTTATAGTTTTAATAAAGATTAGTTATGTTGCAAAATCTTCTTCCTGGTGCCAACTCGTTCTATAAGAAATTACAGCAACAAAAATGCAATGAAGAGTTTATAAAGAAAAGTTATAACATACCATGAGGTTTAAATAAATATCCAAAATTGTAGAATAATGGTTCTAACTAACTATTTGTATAATGGCAAAACACTTTTTCTGCAAATCTCGAATAAAACTACTCAAAACATATCAAATTTTACTAAACATGCTTAACTATAAGAATTCCGACGCAATCAATCATCAAGATATTTAGGTAAAATGCGATATGCTGAATATGTGCCTACTTTTGAAATCTCATACACGCTCCACCTGCGATTAAATTTCGACTAGATAGAACGCGATTTATATAAAATACAATCCTTAATATTTAAAATAATTAATAATGAATTAAATTGATTCCAACTTGGAAAAAAATAAGAAGCGCACACTTTGTGGTTGCGTTGAATTTAAGACATATCCATTAAATGCTTTCACTAATGCGTTTTTTTATTTTAACTCTGCGAGTACCCATACTGATTTTTATATAGATTTTAGTAATATGCTAGGCATTAAAGATTTTTTAATTGAATATTGCCCTACAAACAAAATATAAATGCCAGGCTATAAAAAGTATCATTATACGTAATTTATAAGACAATATTCTTGTTTATCAATA